>VWZS01003965.1:31370-61639 GCA_013397075.1 Rhabdornis inornatus | reverse complement strand
CCAGGTTGGACACTGGGACTTGGAGCAGCCTGGGACAGTGGAAGGTGTCCCTGCCATGGCAGGGGTGGCACTGGATGGGCTTAAAATGCCCTGTCCACCCAAACCACTTTGTGTGTGATTCTGTTTTACATAACAACAGAAAATAAACTCTAGTGAAAATAGTTACTTGTTTCTCAAAGATAGGGCACAAAACACAAAATTATGCCTTCTTATGTTCTTCTTGGGAAAAAAAAACCCAAACAACCAACCCCCAAAAACTAAGATTACGGTACAATGGGTAAAGCAACAGCAAAAATTCCTGCTATAAAATGCTGGTGAACTAATGTACCCAAGCTCATACTGAACTACATTTTCCCATAAATTATCCAAACATCAATACTCAGGGATATTTTCTTTCTCTTCACTCTCACTGCATCACCTCACATTTATTCTTGAAGAGACTCAGTCTTGAGGACATTGCCTGCAGTTGCCTTAAATATTATTTTATACAAGAGGTTTTGTGCATTAATACTGCCTTAATAGAAAACCAAAGAAGTCCTTTTGCTGACTAGAAATCTCACCATTTCTTTTTCCCTGAAAGCCATCTCCAAGCATTAAATATAAAGGAGTATTTTAAAACGTAAAAATATCCTAAACTAAGGACATTTTCACATGAAAACAAAATGATCAGACACTACTTTGGATAGTGAAAAAAAGTCTGGGCGCTGCTACACATGAGTAACGGAATGACTGAAAATATTACTGTATTTTTTCTTTTTTTATAAGATGGGTTTCAAGAGGCATCAGCTGTTGGAACAAGCAACTCATCAGTGCAGGGGTTAAATGAAAAACTGTGTCACAGCAAAGCTATAAAATTTGTTTTCCTACATTAAAAATGAATCTCATGCTAAGGTTATTTAGTCTTGCCCTGGTTCAGAATGTTTCCACACCTTCTGTGAGCTCAGGCTCTGCACTGAAGAGCTTCCCATGGTGTGTACACAGGCAACCCTGAGCACACCCCATCCCTCCAACAGCAATAATTTAATGAGCTGAGCCACCACCAGCAACAGGCACTGCATGCACAGCCTCGAGAACATTAACCTCCTCCCTCACCATTCAAAATCCAATTACCCACCCAGCCTACAAGCATCACAATCACTCTTCATTTAAGAAAAAAAAAAATCAGCAGCATCTAATATTATAAGTCTAGCTCATTGTGCAATTATTTCCCATAACAAATGTACCGTTTGAAATAATTGTTCAGAATCCTTTGTGGAAAGCAATCCCAAACCAAAGCTGGTTCTGTATGGCCCAAAAAGCACTTTTATCTTGAAAGTATGGGCAAAGGGTTGGAAGGAAGAAAACCTTTGGTGGTTGCAGTGACCATTATTGCACACAAAAGCCAGATGAGGCCCTAACAAACATTTTTCATGATGAGTTTATAAAATTTTCCACAGCAATTCCCACCCTGCCTATTATGCAAGCCTTGAACAAGGCTTATTTTCCTGTGTTATCATAAATAATTTGAAACCGAGAAATATGGTGGTTTTTTATAACTAAGGTGAGAACTTCTTCAAATGCCAGTTTCAGAAATACCTTTTACAAAGAGAAAGTGAAAAAAAATCTCACAAAGATGACATGAGAATGTTAAATACAAGAGGTTTGTGTCAGAAAAACTGGTTAGTTTGAGCCCTGGATTTATACATCAAGTGAACTATTAGGCAGTGTTTTTTACATATGGTGTATTTTGTCATACTTTAAAACAATTATTTTCTGCATATATTAATTTATATAGCAATTATATGAATATTTATTGTTTATATATAAGCAGGATTACACATTTCAGTGCTAGGAGTGCAAACCAAACAGCAGTATGCCAACAATTAGAACACTTTCACCAAGCTCTGGAAATACTGGAATTTTTCAAGGACAATTTTAAGAAGCATGTAAGATGCTGAACCACACAATATGAACTGAATATTTATGATTTTCAACACCCACTGCCTAACAGAGATTGTTTAAAATTATTCCATCTGTGGATACAGGCACCCAAACAGATGAAAATCTTTGATCATAAAGGGCTTACCAGCCTTAGTGGAGCATCACAAGATCCAATAGCCAGCGGTTACAGTTATATTGTTAAAACTGAGAATTATTCAGCACTTAAGTGCTGTTTCCAAGAAGTCAGGATTATTAAACACGGAACTCACTCATCAAAAGAGGTCGTGGGCTTCTTATTGCAAGGCAGTTTTTCAGGTAAGGCTTTTTTTAAAGTCATGTTCCTACACACTTTGAGAAAAAAAAATATCTGCTGTGCCCAGAGCCCCACTTTCTCTGCTTCTTCCCTTCTTTTGCCCTGGGGAGAATGGAGATGCTTCCACTGCCCCAGTGTGCTTGGCACAGCAGTGACCCTGTGTGGTGGCACCACTTAGGGCAAAATATCCTCCCCAATGAACGTGCTGTGGTGCAGACCCTCTCCCCTATGGTTACACCTGTTCTGACAGTGCAGCACTTCATTTTTCAAGAACAGACCATTTATTATCCAGGCTGTTTTTGATAAACTTAGGAAACTGATTTAGTTTTCTTTTCCCTTCTCATTTTCCCTTGAACACTCCTGTCTGAAATTTATGTTCCTTACTATTCACCTCACAAAAATCACCTCGCTTCAGAATTCCCTGTGTTTTTCTTTGAAGCATATTTGACACTTTACTGGTTAAGCATCCCATCTTACCTGTCCTTGCTGCTCAGTGGAACACTGACCTTTAAGAAACTGCTGGTTTCTTCTCAGACCATGCCTCCACTAGACCTTTTTAGCTTTTAACCTCAGTGTCTCTCTGATTAACTATCTGATTTTACTTCCTCTAAAGCTTAGTCTCCTCTGTGTTGCCTCTTGGTTCTCTATCTCCCCCTAGGATGTTGAATTTAATTATCCTGTAATTATTATTAAATTGGTGGCTCAGCCATTCCATCTAAAATTAACTTCAGTTAGGTATTTAATATTAAATTGAGAATAGTGTTGGCGCTCCAACAAACTGTTCTGGAAAGGTTCTTCAATGTGCTGAAAAAACATACCTGAAGTTTTGTGCTATTCACCCACTTCATTCCTGACTGAAATCCTCCATTATTGCAACAATTTAGACAAGATTGTACAGACTCTCCATCCCTCTCTGCTGGCACACCAGTATCCTTTACTTGGCTCATGTTTGAATTATGCAGTTTATTTAGCTTCTTTCACTTGGGAATGAAAATCTGAGAGGCTTTAAATCTGCCAGCTGACAGTGGCTGTGTAAAGAAATAAGTGAAACTTGAATAAAATAAGCATTGCTTGAGCTATAGGCTGACTGCCACTCCTGACTTCTCATTGCCACACACAAATACACAGCACATCTGAAAAACGCCCCAAAACATCTATACTCTATTTAACCTTTGCCTGCAGGTGCTAATAAATTTCAGCCTGTCTTAAGGCTTTTTTTTTCATTTGCAATGAGCTCCATGCTTATTATTACCTACCATTTGCAGTTTGATAAAAAAAAGACTCAGGGAAATCATAATTGATTATGGGGAACGCTCTATAAAGAAAAAGGAGGTAATTTTTACTACTGATAATTTATGCTTTAAACAGAGACAGGAGATCTGAAAAAAGGACAGTTATGCCCAGCTTACAGATAAGAACCTGAGGAGAGAAATTACCTTCATACAGAATTCTGCCTCAGAGGTGGGCATTTTCCTCAGTCCTCCCCACTTGCCCCCCATGTGGAGATAAAGATGTATAAATAACTACAAGGTTATCCTTTCCTTCTGCATTGTAAGGGAAGGAGTAGAAGGAAACCACTGGAAGTCCTCCCTCTATCTCTGAACCAGCTGATGCAAAAGGAGTTAATCAAAACACACAAGACTTAAAAACCACACTCAACAACTTCTGAGTGCTCTCTTTTATGGCTTTTAACATTTGCTGTTTTGCTATTTCAAGAACTTGCTGAAATTCTTATACTCAGACTACTTGAAAAGACCAGGAACAACATCCACTGTCTGTGTTTACTGTCTGAACTTATTCCCACATTCTTTGATTAAATAAACGTTTTAAGTGCAATCATACCTGTTCTTTATTTTGTATGCTGCCTGACAAATATAATTTCTGCAATATATGAAACACAGTGATTCTGATACTTAAAAGTTTGATGGTTAATTACAAAGGAAATCAGTCACACACACCAAAGAGACTGTCTTTGAAACTGGAAAATTCTGTGTCATTGACAATGCCAGGAATAGCTTCCCAGAGGACTTTTTAAATTCCTGTATCATGTGGCTTTACCACTGCTTTTTCTTCTGTGGCAGAACAATAACTAGAATTCTATTAGAATAAATAGAAGTTTATTTCCTTCTCCAGTGTAGCAACAGAAAATTTTTGTTGCTACTCAGGTGGGTCTTTCCTTTGGAGAGGAAAGAGACAGAAAGCAATGCCCAGAGAAGGAAAATCTAGAAATGTCTCATCTAAAATACATTGATAATAAGATATTGCCCGAGATCTCATCTTCCAGAGCTGAACCTGTGGGCAAGAATTTACTTTCAGGCTGTATCATGGCTAACTGAAGAGGTTAAAGCTATGTTCAAACAACTTTATCTACCTTTTTTATCTTTATCATTAACATTATTATTATTATTTAAAAGTTTGAATTTTCTACTATTACAGAGTCCCTATTTTACTCACACAAGATTCTCCAAATCTGCATGGAGAGAGCAACGGCTCTTTTTTTTCAATGATGCTGAGTGGAAAATATTTTCTCCTTTGTTTATTCTATTTTTCCTGTGCAGTACATGAGGATGAACATCCAGAGTATTAAAATAACTCAATCATTGTTTTAAAAAACAAACATGTGCACCCAAGGGGAATAATCCTTCCTGAATTTCTTCCTCAGATCTATCCAGATCCAATTCTGAGAACTCTTTTTCTCTTACAGATGAGAGAGGAAGAGATGCACACACTCTTGCTTCTTCATGTTTAAGGTTTTCTTTTTAATTTCTCTTTGATATTTTGAATTGCATGACGAGTTTCAACTATAAACTTTGAAAAATGGGCTTCTCTTTCCTAAGCAAGGAGGATTACTCTTCCTGCTGGGAAGGACAGAAAACAAACGAATAATGTCAAGGTTTTGTGGAACCTCTCCAAAGGTTGGGATTCACTGAAGCTGCACTTGAAGAGGAACGTTAAGGGCTGGTTGGAGGTTTGCACCCTTGGGACATAAGGGATCACCTCACTTCCTCCACATGGAATAGGAATAAAAGTGGCAGAATTGGTACAAAAGTGGCAGCCAAAGACTTGGGAGGAAAAAAAAAAATAGGAGAAAACCAGTTTGTCCTTCTACAGTCAGAGCAATGGATTCATAACCAGGACACCTGAGGCTGCAAAGAATGAACTGAGAGAAGACTGCTGAAGGCAAATGCAATCAGTTTCAGGGAAAAGAATCCAAATATATTTAAGTAGTATCCTTTGTATTCTATAATGTTGTTAATGACACCAACAAGACTTCCTTGAGAAATCAGACTACTTGACAGTATTAAGAAAAGTTTCTAAATCTTGGACATGTATCAATGTGAAATTCCAAATCAATTTCATTACCATATTTGAACCCACAGCACACAGCACTGAACTGGTAAGCAAGTTCCTTACACAAAAAAAAAACATACTAAGGAACAGCTAAAATTCTTCAAACTCAAGTTACATTGGTACTTGGGAATTCAGTGATTTTTTCAAAAAACATACTGATATAATAGGGCACATCTTTGCTCTGATCTATTTTAATTCAACTTCCTGGTTTAAACATTTTCCATGTACAATCTTTGGTCATAAGGCCTTACTCACTCTCCAGCCTAAGCTGCCCCTGGATCCCTGGAATGCCCAAGGCCAGGCTGGACACTGGGGCTGGGAGCAGCCTGGGACAGTGGGAGGTGTCCCTGCCATGGCAGGGGTGGGAATGGGTGGGATTTAGGGTCCCTCCCAACCCAAACCATCCCAGAATTCTATGATTCTAAGGAGCTGCAACATTCAACTCCGAAAATCTCCCTTTGAGGAGACTGGCGTTTTCCTCCCCATTTACTACTTATGACACAATCACTTACAAATACATTTGACGGAATATTTGGCACTAAATATGTATCCAGAACTATGTTTCCAGGATTATGGATCTGGAAAAATAAATTCTCTTCTGCAAAAACTGAAAATGGTTTGTACTCCTTTTGTTTAAATACACACAGATTACAATTATGTGCAATGGTTTTGGTCTTGATATTGATTTGTTTGGTAACTGATAGGTATGAAGTAAAGAGAGAAAAATGAATATTTTTTTAAAGACTGATGTGAGGGAAGGTTAAGGTGTCTGTACAAGGCTTGTCCCCAGGGTACAGAGGGGCAGCAGCTCAGAGGCTGATGTGGAACAGATCATATTTAGATGGGAAATTCTAGGAAAAGAGGTTGTCCAAGCTCTGTAAGTCAAGACATCCTCGTGTTGTGTTAAGACCAGAATTATTTTTTGCTCTGCCAAATATAATGAGGACTACATTGCACTGAACTGAGCATATTCTTCTTAATGACTCTAAGCAGGACTGTTTCTGAAGAAATCCCTAATTGGTCTTCCTAAGACAAGGCAAAAATAATTACCATGTCATATAAATACCCTGAATATTTCAGCTACCAGAACATCCAGGACTACAAACAGAAAGATACAGAGAAACAGGACAAATCAAGGAAGGAAAGAGAAAATACTGACCACACACAGGCAGCAGACAAACCATATTAACAGTGCACTTCCCTGACTTTCAATGTATAAAAAAATAAAAAAACCCACAACCCCCTATCTAGACACTAAAGTCAAGTTTAAGGATTAATTTGGAGAATGGTAACAAGTGAAGCCTGAGAATATTGAGAGTGCTTCTCTTTAACAGAAAGAAAAAGCACAAGACTAGAATGATGGTTTGAAAATCTATGTAGGAGGGAAAAAACCAGTATTATGGCAGGTTATTAACTTTTTATTGGTAACTGGTAACAGTAGAGTGTGATCTCTGAAGCACAGAATCAACAATCAGCAGTGGAAAGTGCAACGAAACTAAGTACCAAGTTAGAGGCAGGATTTCTATAGCGGTGCTCTGGGTGCTACAGCAACCCCAAATTTTTGAGGGCCAGAGAAAAGCACAACTCAATAATCAATATGTTGGTCAAGCACAGAGACAGTAATTTCAGCTCTACAGAAAAACTGCAATGAAAAAGTATATATATGGACTAGAAAATACCTGCAGATCTCAAAGCATTCCTGGCTCTGGTAAGAACAAGGGAAATGAGATACCAAGTTTAAAAGGCTGAGGGCCAGGCAGTCAAAGAAGAAAATAGGAATCTTAATTATCCCATTCCCCTCAAAAGGAAAGGTGCAAGAGAAAGGCTAGGATACTGATTTGGAGAAAATAAATTTCTGAAGATGTGAGTAGGTAGAGTTATGAAGACAGGAGCTATGTTTGTGTTTGGAACTGACCAAAGAGTGAATATACCCAGAGGAAAAGGGGCTGAAAGATGAGAGAGGTTAAAAGATGAGGGAAAGTCACTGTAGGAAACTGTAGGAACATCTGGCAAGTCAGGAGGTGAACACACAGCCAAGCCATGAACGGCACTGAAGGAAGGAGTGGCTGAATGAAGTGAAGAATGGATCAGAGTTTTCATGTGAATGAAACAGGTGAAGTCTGAGTTGGATGAGGTCCCTCATGCCTGTGAAGAAGAGGTACCCCAAACACATGCAGTGAGGGGTGAAAAGCTGATAGCAGACAGTGATGTGGCTCAAGCAAAAGGAAATCAGAGTATTGTGTGTGTGTGTGTGTGTGTGTATGTGTATGTGTGTGTTCTTATAGACAAGAAGGATTAAAAACCTTTAATAATAAATCAGGGGGAATAGTAATTAATAAGAGAATGGGAAGAACTACGCAAAGAATGCAAGAGAAGGAAACTGAACAACTGGAACAAGCAGCGGGAGAGCTACAACCCCTTCCTGAACCTGTGACACGAAACTGAGCAGGGAGAGGGGGGAAGGCAGACCAAAGGAGGGGAAAGGTCACACTGTGTGTCACCGTGCTCCGATTTTATTATTTGTAAGACATCAGTGAAATTATACAGAGAGAAGGATGGGGGGGAGCGATGGCCAAGAGTTCAGCAGGATCCAAGAGAGCCGGTGGGGGATGTGGAGATGTGAAGCTGCTTGGTGCAGGGATGGCAGAGCTGGAGAGAGAGACAGAGAGAGAGAGAGGAGCTGGATCTGTGTCCAGAGGAAGTGGGGCTGGCCGCAGGATTTCCGCAGGGATCCGGCGCTGCCGCAGCCCGCGGGAGGAAGCGGATGCTGGGAGCCTGCCAGGGACAGCAGTTGGTAGGGGGAAAAAGAGAGAGGACAGCACAGTTTACCCAAGAGCTCTGTTCAAATATGTGGTTAGAGAAGGACAAACCCAGGAGTCAGAGCAAACAGGGTGAGGACCTGCAGTGTTTGCTCCTGCAGAGCTGGGCTGGCTGGGGATTTTGGGTCTTGCTGTCAGACGGCACAAGGGAGGGAAAGCAAATGACGGATGTGCAAGCAGAAAATCACAGTGTTAATTACCTTAAAAGATCAATTATCTCCAGAAAATCTCCCCTTTGATCTGGGGAATCCCAGTTTCTCAGTGGTATAATCACGCAGAGCTGGAGGCTCATGAGCTATTCCTGCACATCTGAGCCACCTTGATCTAGAAGTGGTTTTGATCCCACACTCAATACCACAAGTTCTCAACAGGAACAGTGAATTTTATGTCTTCAGTTTCACATTCCAGCAGGTCAACATTCAAGCAGCTCCTGTTCCCATCCACCACACAGTAGCAGGTTTAAACACCCTCCTCCTCCTCCATTCTCCATGAGGAGCAGCAATATAAATTCTGGAACATGGGATTGTTTTCAGCACCAGTGCTGCTGAAAGGCATGGGTGGGCCTGACATTATTTCACCAACTGCAAACTGAAATTAGGGACAGTTCTGCTGTGAGACATATGGATTATAATGCCTGCATTCATCAGATATATTTATTGTATGTATGTTTATATATCTTGCAGATGTAATTTCAGTTTCACTGCAGTACAATCCAGCAATAAATGCCATCTTTATTGAGGGCAAAAACAAAATTTAAAAAATTAAGAAAAAGTTCCCTAAAACTACCTCCAAAAATTACTCTTGCAATAATAACCTGGAAAATTCAACTTCAGATGCAACAACACTGATTTTTTTTATACGGAGCTCTATATATTATCCTATGGAAAATATTATCTTGGATCTTGATCAGTTATTCTGGGAGTTTAAATTGCAGGTTTTTTAAGTACTCAGTACCTAAACAACCTTGCAGCAGACTCTCCAAATGTCCCACATAGTGGCACTCCAGTAACATATTTACAAATCAGGACCTGACAATTTAGGTTCTTGTTTTTTCCCCAGTTCTCCTGAAATTCCCAAGAACTCTACTATAATACAGGAAATCAGATTTTGCTGGAGAGCAATGAATTTACAAATTTTTATGTATTAGACTTCGTGCTGGGAGCAGTGTTTGAGGACCATGTACAGACACAGTGCAACTTAATAGGAAAAAAGGGGTTTTACACTAATCAGCAAATGAAAGCTTGGTTCCAGCACACCAGTACAAAAGTACCACAGCACATGAATTACTCAACACAATTCAGCATTTCACTCTGCATCTACAAAAATAAAAGTACTACAGTGACACAGCGTGTGCTGATTGCATATCTTCAGAAATAAATGGGAAAGAAAAAAACCACTGGAAAAACTGAAATACAGAAAAGAATGTCAGCTACTTTAGGCAGCAGATTCAACTTTATGGGTATAATAATGAACTCTTAATTTTTGGGGCTGCTGCTTAATTAAAAAGCTACCAACAAGATCACAGATACGAGCAATATTGGTTGGTTTTGATCAATACCTAGCACAGCAATTAAAATAAAATCCTTTTCCACAGTCTGACACTGGATATGGGGCCCATTTCTAAATTTCTTCCATTCCGTAACAAGTTTTGACTTCAGCAGCTGCTCCAGTACAAAAACCCCTTGACAATATTAAGCTGCAAACTGCTGAGCAACTGAAACAAAGAATATTGACAGCACTGCTTGGGTCCCCAAAGAGAACATTTAGAAACCAAGTAACTGGAAATGAGACTTGAACCAATTCTATGGTTCATCAAACATCTGCAATAATATTTGATTCTAGTGCTGTTACAGGGAGTGAATCAGAATGTCTGTCAGGGTGGGATTAAAAATTAAAGCAGAGGCCTTGGCTTGTCAGGAATTCATGTTGTTAAGGAAAAAAAAAAGGAGAAACATATATTTTAAAAGCAAAATCACTGATCAGTGGAGGATCACCACCACAATGTGACAGTGGGTTGAGAAAAGGAGGAGAAAATGTGTGTATTTTGTCAAGGCTGATAGCCAGTTTGAAGTCTGACATTTCAGCATGCTTGAAAGCAAGACTTGAGACTTTTTTTTACTGTTTTTATAAAGATACAAGTGGTTTGTTACATCACTAAAGTGTATGATGGGATATCTGCCTGCACACAGCAAAGCTGACATAAAATAAAAGCATCAATTAACTTACCTTAAAACAGCTTCAGAGAAGTCAGAACTGAGCTCTCAAACAAAGGGACAAAGCACAGGTCTGGAATGGTGAGTTATGCAAGGAAAACACAGCTAAAAGAATCTCTGCCTTGGGGCATTTACCACAGCAAACACAGGGAAGGGTGTTTGGAGCGGTCATCTCATCTGTGTGAGTATTATCTGAGTTTAAATAAACCAAAATAATAAATTTTAAAATAATAATAATTTTAAGTTTTTTCTGATCTATACAAGAAGTCATGGTGTTTCACTACTTCATGGGAATGGGGGGAAGATGCAACCAAAAGCAACTCCCATAACTTGTAGTCATCAGTTAAATCAGAATTACAACTCAATTCTGCCAATTTGTGCAAAACCAATTAACCAGTATGGAAATGCCTTTTCATGCAGCAGCCAAATACCTGCCAGAGTTTGTGAGCCACAGCACTACCAGGAGCAGTAGGTTCAAAACCCCCTTCTCTTCCATAAAAGGAAATAACCCCAAATGCAAGAAGTACTCCAATTTCAGATCAAATCATCAGGAAAACTTGAGAAGGCTCTAGGACACATCCTCTGTGCCATGAAAAGAACTTGTAAGAAACTCTTGTGGTTTTAATTCTTTATAAAGAAACATGTTTGGAGACTTCCAAGTTTAATTTATTATAGGTTGGTCTCTAAAAAACAGGACAAATGAGCAATGGCACTTTAAAAACATTTTTAATGTCACTGTTCACAAGTGTCATAACTGTCACTGTTTTCTTCTTTTGTACTGAACTTCACTCTGCTTTGTTACCAGCTCTATTAATTATAATAATTCACTAGAATACCAAGTATTTCTGCACTAGTCCTACCATCATGTAATGTTATTTCTGAGTCAGCACCAGTAAGGGTTTGCTAAGCCTTTTTATTTCCATAGAAATCACACTTTGGGATTAACAACTCCCAACAGTATTTTGTGTTTTGGGGCATCTGAAGTTGCCCTGAGGACAACCAGATGAATCAAATGTGACCACCATGACCTCAAAAAAAAGGAAAAAAAAAAAAGATTAGAAAGGTGAAATAAAGCACCAATCAACAGCTCAAGAGTTAAAATGTTCAAGGAAATGTGTTGTCCATGTGACAAAAATGGACACATTCTGCAGCTCCAACATGCAGCTCCATGGTTTGATTACTCAGCAAAAGTGCAAGACAGAAATTACTACCAAAAAAAGACAATTCTAACTTACAGAATTGTTCTCCTGTTTAGGCAATGGTTGTGCAGAAGTGTTTACATCACCACAAACAATAATTCAGTTTCTGCTACCAGGCAATATCCTAACAACTGCAGCATTTTCCAGGCCCTATTTACTAAAGCTGGAACACATTTTCTAACGTGGCTTCTAGTCACTAATAAATCTAGTATGTAAATGAATGTTTATTCCTTGCAATATTTCCTTTGACCTCAACCTAAAATTCTGAAAACTGTGAGCAATCTAATTTCGATTACTGTATTTTACTGTAACTTTTCTAAGCTAAGAAGTTCCTGACAAAACCAGAATATACCACCTCTTTTGTGTAACTGGTTTACAGAGTTTGGTTAATCCAGTATCAGGCCTGTATTTTAAAAAAAGAAAAAAAAAAGGCTCTTTGTTAAGAAAAGAAATTCTTACTACAGATAAATACCCTACTCAACCTCTTGAACAGACAGCTTGATTTATGGCAGCTGGAGCACCTCTGGAGTTCATCTCATGTCAGGAACAGCTGCTGCAGACTCCACATTTTTATGTCAAAAAAATAAAAGAAGAAAAGAAAAAAAAGAACCTCTGACAGGGTACTTATATTAACATGTACTGGTAGCTAAAATTTAGGCAGGCATAGCTGAGATTTAATTCATGATGTCAGAATCATCAGAACACAAATTACTACCTGTTTCAGCTCCTGCTCTCTTTAAATGTATTTTTAAGGCACAGAACAAACCCAGAGGTTTTACAACCCTTCAAACCTTATACTTGGTGTTAATAATGTTAACTGGGCCATTTCCAGTTGACACTATTAACAAATCATCACTGTTACACATTTGGGTAGTGGGAAAATTGAGAAGAAAGCAGAAAATAAGCATACCAAGGTGATAATTTTTTCTCTTATATTTTTTGGAAGTCACAGGCTACTCAAAAGTGAATGCTACACTGTTTGTTGAGGGCTTTCTAGCCCACAAATGTAGACTAACAAAAAAATTGTCACTGACAAATTCTGCAAAGACTGACGTGGGGTCTAAGAAACTCTTCTGGAAGGATGTAAAGGTTCTGCACAATCAAATTTATGTGTCTACATGGGATTTAGGCACAACACAGATGAACACATGTATTTAATAAAAAAACCACCACCATAAACCCCTAATTCTGTCACCAGGTAGCTCGAGAGGTGCCTGAGTGCCACAGCAGCATCACAGACACATTTCATGGATGGTCATCTTGGACAGACAACTCAGCTGCAACTGCTTACATTTAGGGGAAACGTAAAGCAACTAAAAATAGGCTTTTAAACAGAATCTTAAACTACAGATTACCCTTTGTAAACCTATTACCCTGCACAAAAATGTAAAGTTACATGTGTTTGTGTTTTAGTGGTGACAGAAAAAAGTCAATTTATTAATGATAAATGTTCAAGAACTACATTTCACCCTGTAGTGTGAAATGGCATCTGGTAACAGGGTAGCGTACTAAAAACCTATTAAAGTCCTCTTCTGCAATCACCCTCTTGGATACCTCAGCCTTCAATACCATTTTCTTGTGCTAATTTGGAATTCAGGAAGCTGAATAGAAGCAATGTCAGCTTTACTGAGGAAATTTCTTTCTTTTCGTACCTAATTGTTTTCCACCATTCACTCAGGTCATGTTTTATAATCCTAAATAATCAGGCTACAAGAAATATATATATACTTTTTCTAACAATGAAAGCTTAGCTCCTTGTGCAATTTAAGGAACATGATTTAGGGAACAGGAGCTTCAACAAAACCCTTCACATACTATAGTGCTGCAACAATAAATAACAATACCCATCTAGTTCCAGGAAGAAATTCTGTACATTATCAGGATAAGACAGCAAGGATGTCAAGTAGCTACATTTTTTCCTATTAAGAAGAAATTCAACATATGTTACCCATACAGCGATGGGTGGACAGCAGGTGGAGCAAGAAAAATAAAACAAGTGGCAGTGTAAACACCCTGTGTACACAGAGTAATACAAAACTATGAAAATACAGGGAAAATAAACAAAAAACTATAAAGTAGATCATAAGATGCAGCAAAAACCTTTCTACAGGGATATCTAAGGGCTGTCCAGCAGCCATCCTGTAACAATTTTGTCCTTGTTAACAGAAAATTTGAGATTTTCTTCACAATAGAGAAAACTGGAAAGGAGTGTCTTTGCCTCAAATACACAGAAAATAATCCAGATGAAAAAGATTAATAGTTGTGGTACAGAGAAGTGACTCTAAAATTGAACAGTAAACAGGAATGACCCTGTGCATTTGTATTGTTTTCTGTGACCCTGCTACTGCAAACATGTGTGACTCTAATCAGAGTATTCATATTCACACATAAAATGTTACTTGACCATGAAATTGTTTGCCAGGCGAGGGCCAGAGTCCCTGATCCTGCTGTTGGACCTGTCCAGGCAGATCCCAACATCTGTTCAGAGCTGGGATCAAGCCAACGGGGTCGTGCTCCACAAGGACTCACTGCCTGCTTTTACAAAGCTCACTGAAATCCTACTTTTGTAAAACTGATTTATTAAGTGACATGTCGCACTCAACTGTATGCATATGCACACTCTGTGCATTTTTCTGCCACTCTTTTAAAACTGAGAAGACATTAAAATTCACCTCAGGGGTTAAATTATTCCCTTAATTATCTACTACTTAACACCTCAGTACATTTCAAACTAAAATTTAGGTTTGCAATATGGAAATCGGATCTGAAAGCAGAACTGGAAAATGTTTTCCAGACCCTTTATGTCTCAGAAGATAATATTTATTATCCACCTTATAGAGAACTTTGTCTTCCACTTCCTATGCCAGAGAAAACCAGACAGGTCATGCACCTCTTCTGGTGTGAATTATGCACAGAACTACTTCCTTGGGTAAATGAGCCTCTGATGGGTTACACACTGCTGCGTCTGAATTTTGTTACAGGTATCCTCCCTAAGAGGCATAAATCCAGTCTCTGGTTGTTGCTGTGACAGCACTTTGGAGATGTACACTTAAGTTAAGGAGGGGTCACAATAAAACAGGCTACAAGGACAAAGTGCAGTGCAGACTTCCACCTTAAGTCAAGTTTAGTATTTTTTATTCTCCTTGATTATGCCATAACCTCCATTTTTCTCTAGAGAGGAGAAAATGGAGTTGAAATGTTGTATTTTACCTATCTGTATACACTGCTGGTTTATTGCTTCCAGTGGTTATCTTGTTTAGAATGCAGAGATCTCAAAATAAGAATCAAGATTTCCAAGCTTTCCTCTAAAATCTGCAGAGCTGCATGTTTCTTCCCAAGCACTACATCCTGTGCAGGTCCAAGGACCCCTTAGACACAAATGCCTCTAACACCCAGGCCTTAATTCTGCAGAAAATTCAGAAAGACCATTATCTGCTCCCTGTGACTCGTGTTATGTAATGTGCATCTCATATTTAGTGTGGTGTTTGGTTGTGACAGTTCTAGTCAGCCATGGATATCCATGTTGTCTCCAGAGGCCTCCCTGCCTTTCCTCCTCATTATTTCACTTTTCACCACCTCTCATAAGGCATTTGTTGTTCAGCTGTTCTTATTAAGAGCCACACGTCTCCTGCAATTTGTGATCTTCAGGATTCATCTTTCATCATATTAGAGAGCAGATGGAAGTTGTAAGTCCTTGGATTTTCCAGAAATGTGCTAAGCAAGTCTGAAATGAGTCACTTAGACGTATTAACAGAGCAGTCGAGCTGATAACAAAATCTGTGTTCGGCATATTGTGCAGACATAAGACTCTCACTTTCACTTTTGCTTTTCATGAGGCTAAAGAAGATTGCATTTAGGTGAAGTGCCTGCAGCCTAGGCAAACAGGAAAAGGAAAATGCTTCCCATCAGTGCAGCTGTGCTTAACCTGGTGCAGACAAAGGCACGGCCACGCACCAGAGGCAGCTCTGCTGTTGCNCAAGAAAAAAAAGGCAAAAACCAAACAGCATCAGCGCAGAGTCACAAGGAGATCAGCCAGATCTTGTCCTCAGCCCAAGGAGATCTGAACAGCTGAAGTGGGACTGCTCAGTGCAAACCCCTGAGCCATAAACATCAGGAGCGACCCTGGTGTGGAAGATGAGCCATCAGGAGGAAGAGCATGATGAGGAGGAAGAGTGTGTGGAGGCAGAGGGCTCTGGCAAGGCTTAGCCCAGCAGCTGCTCCCTATTGATCAAATGTTTGTGCAGCACTCTGTTGATGTAGGGCATTATGTACAATCAGTGTTAAATATTAATGCCAGAGAATCTCCAACCTTAAATTCAGAGTTAGTCCATTTAACATTCCCAGTGTTACTAAACTACAGCTTGACCTCCTTTAGTGACATTCTGGAGTGCTGTAAGAATGTACTGTGTGCACTCTGCCATGAGTAAGGATGATCTGTATGTCAACAGTGACAAGTAAAATGTTTTTAAATACAACTACTAAAACAAAAGTTTGGAAACAGGGCATTTCTCCATGATACTTAATTTTATAGTAGGCTGTATCTTCTCACTCTTAAAGGTGAAATAAATTCAAAATAAACAAAGCTTCTGCAGCTTTTGAGGCAATGTCTAAAATCCAGAAGGTTTACACTTCTTTAAATTGAATTATTAGTTTTTTTAACACACCCCATGAAGTGTGTATATGCATAAGTACTTTCATTTGTAAAAGAAAAAATATCCTCTCTCCTCTGAAACCTCGATTTTAAGTTCACTCCAAATGCCAAAGTTTAAAATTTAAACTGTAATACAGCTTTCACTATGGTAGCATAAATAATCCATTAGAGCAAATGAAAAAATTAAAATTTGAATGAACAGAGTTCATTCAATTGCAAGACATTTTACACAAGATACATTTAACAACATTATTCTGAGAAATGGCTGAAGTTAACAGTTGTTCATCAGGACTACCACACAGGAAAAGAAATTGCAGTACCCTGGGACTTCCATTGAACTGGTCAGAAATTTCCTGTGGAGCCTTGTTCCAGGCAATGACACGTCACAACTTCAGAGCAGAAGGACTTCAGCTTTATTTTAATTATAAAGGAAGTCCTTGACTTCAGAATGCAGAGAAATGAATCCATGGAGAGACCTATCGTGAACTAAAGTATCTAGTAAGTTAACAGTCTGCCTATCAACATTAAAAAAAAACAAACTTACAACCAGATTTTACCCATGTTTTTGAAAAAAACTAAGCTACTCTAGAAGGCTGTGAAGCAGCCTGAGCATTCCAGCTGCTTCCCTTTGCCTTTCAGCCTCTACCTCATCCTGTGAATTCCACATTATCTCTTCAGCCTCTCACTTCTCCCTGAACTTCCTGAGCCTTCACATCCCCCTCCTCTCCTCCAAGCAAAAGAAAACCAAATTTTGTCCCATTTCATAAATTTGGCATGGTTCTGCATACAGTGCATGTAAATCTTTTTGGTGCTCCACTCTAAATAAATACTATTCTTCACACAGAATGTTCCCAAAGCCTGCCCTCATTAAAATGGCTGTTCTCTCCCATTGTTTTCAATGAAAATGAAGCTAAAATGGTTGTTAGAAAAGAGGAAAAAGAAAGAAATGTGTCCACTGCCTCCCTCTGGGAACCATGAAAGAAGAGCTAAATTACCTTTGGGGAAATGGTGGTTCCTTATCCTGTCTGAGGTTTCCACTGAGCTCAAACTAATTAACCATTTTACTTCTAAATTCCAAGGAAATTAAATATTCACTCAAAGAAGAGCAATTGGAATTTTAGAGAGGAAATGCTGCTTCTTCTCTCTGAAACAAGTGGCTGAGTTCTCACATTAAAAGAGAAGCAACGCACAAAATTACCTGGGAAATTACCTCTATAAAGAGAAAAATTATGTTGGCTGTAAGAAGCAACACATTTCTGTATCAGAGCTTAAAATTAACATTTGTGACACAGAGCAGTTCAAATCCAAGCATTATATTCTCGACTAATTTATGGGAAGGAATGATGACGGAGGATGGTATGAGCAGAACAAGCACATCTTCCCTCCTCAGAAAATGTGAGAATGAGAATTCAACTGGGAGATTTCTTGGCAGGAAACTGGAAATTAATCCTGATTTTTCTGCAAAAGGAATCTCTGCAATCCAAGGGAAGCACCAGTTGCTCAAATTAAAAAAAATTTCTGTTGAGCCAACAAAGAGTTTCATACTCTTGGAGATCCAGTGCAATATTCTGATATTCACTTATGAACACCTAACACCAGCCGATGTTGTTTGCAGACTTTGGGAGCTGGAGCACGCCTTTAACTAATCCTTTCCACACAATTGCATTAATGAACAGCTACTGAGCAATAAAATTAAGGAGCTGGGAGACTGAAGCAGCCCAGCTCGCCCCTGTAAATTCAGTGCAAGACCCTGGGGTGGTGACCCACCCTGTCCTCCCCAAACCTCCCAGTGAGCACTGGCCTCCATGCAGACCAAACAGGGCTCCTACACCAAGGACAAGAACCCTAAACATTTACCTGGTTTTTCACATTCACAGCATTTTTGGCTGCACACACAAGAAAGTCAAGGATGCACCACCTTGTGAGACTGCACCAAACAGCATTCTACAAAAAATATGGTTTGTTAATTATTGTTGTGCAATCTTTAACCATATGGATTTACTTAATGTGTTCAGGTATGGAATTTCAGAGCAAATGCAAATTCTTGGTTTTCTTCTGGCTTCCATATCTAAGAACACATTTTACTGCACATTTACCTGAACAGACATGATCTCCTCAGAATGGAAAGAGCAGTAAAGAAAGCCACTTCATTCAAAATTAAATATGAATGCTACTTACACAAAAGGAAAGAATACAATTTTAGCAATGATTGTATGAGAGGAAATGCTTTTCACTTCCATATTAACTACAAAATGACTGCTACAGCCACTTAATAAATTTCTTCCATGTGTGAGAAATAACCTGTTCTCTACCTGGACACAGGAACTATCTACAGAGCAGACAAATTAATTGTCTGAAGAATATATTCTGAGGGTGAAATCACTGATTAGTGATGATCAGTAAACACACAAAGGGCTGTCCAGAACTCGGTAAGGAATTAACAGGTAACTGAGATCTGCAGCATTGCCTCTGGTACAAAAGCCCTGGAGCAAAGCAGGACAACTTGTCATCTTCTGCCCTTCTATGGGAGGATGAAGATGATGGGGAGCTTTTTTTCCTTAATTTCTGTTTCAAGCAGGAGTTTAACATGCATTCTCCACAGAATGGAGATGGACAGCTGGAAACCAGACCTAGAATTCCATTTTAAGCAATAAACCTAGAATCAAAAGCTGCCCTAGCTAGGTTGTCTGCAGAAGGTTCAGCAGCAAGAGATGGGTCAGGCAATCAATAACAAAAACAAGCTCCTCCATCCCTGATGCACAAAAGGCAGAGGACAGCAGTTTAATAAAACCAGAAACAAAACAGTCCTTGTGGGAGACAGTCTCACAGGCTTTTCATGGTAACCTGTAGTCCAAAGTAGACATAAAAGCATTTTTAGCTTCTCAAATACTGAGTATTGATAATGATTAATTAAGGGGACTTGGGCATTTAGGGTGTACATGTGCCTCTTAGTTCTGCAGATAGATGGCTCCAGGGGAGAAAGCAGTAATTTCTCTTCCCCTAAAATACAGAAATAAATGCAGAGACCAAACTTTTCTGAAGAGAGGTGCACAGAGATTGAGATTTCTATACTTATGACCTTTAAAAGGAATCATCTGGACAAAACTGATGACAGCATTGTCTTTGGTACACTCTACAACCCTCTGTCACAGAGCTCAGCACTGAACTGTGCCAAGAGGGCAGAGGGGATGTGGGTCCAGCTCATGAGGCTTTTTGGTCTCTGGGGCAAGGGGTGTCTCTGGTTTGTTACCCAGTGCATTACATGGAATTCTTCTGGGAGACATAAACACAAACCAGACACCTTTGCCCACACCAGAAGTGATCTTCCAAAGAGCTGGGGTGAAGAACTAGTCAAACCTTACCTGGAAAATAATCAAGATTTTAATACAGCTATGTGTGAGAAACAGTAAGCCCCTTCTTTGCACCAGCACCAAGTGGAAAAACTTCCAGTGTCAGGAGCGTGACATATGAGGAGCACAGCAATTTCTGGACAGTAGAAATATCTTAACTGCTATATACAGAAATTAATCTTGTAAGGAAGGATTTTCAGGTAGCACCCCTTCAAACTCAGAGATGGGGATGAATGGCCAGGCCCGAGGAAGAGTAGGATGGTCATTTGTGGCCATCAGAAGAAGGGGTGCTGCTAAAAATCCAGTTTTTATTTCCCCTTTGGGACCCAGTTTTCAGCTTGGAAAGAAGTGGAAAGAGATGCATGTCGGAACTTGCTTCTCTCAGCAGTTCTCAAAATGTGGAAAAACGAGCTCTTAACTAGAGAGGTGAAGAGATATCCTCAGGACACCATGAAGAAACACAAACCATTGCACACTGAAGACAGAATTTTGCCTCAGACCATCCATGTACATGATTTCTCACAAGACTTCAAAGCACACTGAAGTTTTCCTCCAGGAAAAAGTAAAGGAACAGGTACCCGGAAAAGAATCACGGGGATTTTTCTGCTTCAAATGAAGCTACTCCTACTGAAATGCCTGCAGTATTAACAGGCTGGGTGAACAAGCAAGAGTTTTCTTCCCTGAGTCACCTGAAACAATCTCCAATTCTACATCATATACCTCAAAACTCCCAGGTCAGGACCTATCTCCCTGATCCCACACATGCACATTCATGACATGCATCTTTTCAAACCTAAAAAAAATGACAGAAATGTACTTAATCAGTTCAGAAATTTGTTCACTCAGAAGAAAACATCCAGTGGCAAATCTTGACAGAAAATAAACATACCGTCCATTTTAAATATAGGGGAGCTGCAAATACTTAAACTCAGTATGAGCATGGAAAATCTTCTTTATGAAGCCAGAATAGGGCTTTGCTTTTCTATTTAGTGGATTTCCAGTAAGAGGAGCACGGTAGTGCTGCAAGCAACAACGTACTGTCTGAGGGGGGGAAATCAAACAGCATTAATCTTACAGTTGCAGTTCAGGTAATGTAAAACTTGTAAGTAAACTTAAAGAAACTCTGTCTTTCTGTGTATTCATTTTATGAGTCAACCTGTGTGTTCCTGCCTGACTCGCAGCTATGTCGAGTGAGGCAGCAATATTTCCAAATCATTAAATCATCTGCAAGTGCTTTCCTCCTCCATCAAGCATCCCTAAGCCTTTCTCTCTCCACAAAAGCAAAGACAAGATTATTTCCTCTCCAAACACAGCCCACTCAGCTACAGCTGCCATGTCTGCAGCAGCCAGACCACGCGCCCCTTCAGCAGGAAAGGTTTTTCTTAGGTCAAGTGGAACACATGCCTAATAAAAAATTCTGAATTGCTCGTATGAATTAATAAACAAGCCTTCTGTGCTGTTTTGTACGTACAATAACAATTTTCAGATATGATAGCACAGCTACAAATGCTCTACTACTTGACCTGCAGTGTGGCAGCAGAGTTTTGATTTACCAGCCCCCTCAGCCTCAGCAGGAGCCAGAATCCAGCAGCAGCTTCTGATAGTCCCCACTGATGGCGGGATTTTGACCCCTCCACAGTCAACAGCAAGACACTGTGTGGATCAGGATTTCACTTAACACATGTTCATCTTCCTCTGCTGTGAGATCTGCTTGCAAAAACTACCATTTTCTTCTTCTTTGACAGGAGTTTACAATGCTACCTTAAAATACCAGACTCAAAAACCATGATGAAGACTGTCCCAACCAAAACCTAAGTGATAACAACGACTATCATGAGTCTTGTGAGGGATTAAATGAATTTATCCCAACTGTGACAAAAAGAATGCAAAGCTTTTCCTGCCACCTTAAAATATTGAGAGAACGGGTTTTATAAACACCAGGTGAATTAACTTCTAAGATAAATCAGATTGTTTCCAAAATAAATGTTCATCCTGTCTTGATGTACAAATAGAATCATACCATGATTTTATCTTTTCTTCATCAAACACGGCTTTATACAATAAGTTAAATATTCAATCACAGAACTGCAGGACACACAGAACTCACGTTTTCTCACTTTTCTTGAATTGTAACAATACATATCATAAGTGAAGACACAACTAAGCAATGAGGCCATGTAATATTCCAAGGCCTGTAGAAATTAGAACTGCTAATGGAACATACTTAAGGACGTTTCTAACTACTTTGATTCATCTACTCATACTCTTAGTATACCTCCAAATTTAGACTCAATAGCGAACTTACTGATCAGTTAAACTGTCCTGAGCGTAAAGGTTTGTGGGCTCCTTTCAGACTCCAAATACTTTTTCACTGAAAATTTCCTCTTGCTGATCATTTTGTTTCACAATTTTGTTTCACAACAATATTTACATTTTTAGGATTTTTGGCTTTTGTTACATACACTTTATTTTGAGAACACAGTGTTCCCCACTGAAGTAAACTGTTGTGCTTTGAATCTCCTCTGATTTAAACCTCTAATGTCATTCCTCACAGTCTTACACTATTCCTGTAAAACAACTGTTCCTTCAGTGAGGAATTAAACCTTCCTCTAATAACAAGGAACCAAAATACTAAGTAGATAATACTAAGAGCTAAGTGTTCTATTTTTCCAACAACTTTATATTTAAAACAGATTAGGACAGAATGACCACAGCTATTGTACTTGCAAGAGATACTTAAAAAATAATGTGAGGAATGTGCCTTACTAAGTTGGCTGACCTTAAGAACTCTGTGGGTACAAAATGTCCTTAAACTTTGTTCCTTTCTCTGGTAATTATTTCTTTCATTAATTATGTTTAGTGGTCAGCACAGCCTGGACATGACGGTGCAACATTGTCCAAGCTCCTTAAGCAGTCACCCTCACAATTTAACCACTACTACAGGGTGTTAAAGAGACACTGGTGAAAGATGTTGGACATCTCTGACTGCACCAATGGTGCATTCACAGTCTAAGGTGTTGTTCACTGCAAATGAGGCAAGTTCACCATTAGCTCACATGCTGCAAGATGCCAAGCCATTACCAGATTTTGACAACAGAAAATGGAAAATGGTGACTTTGCTGGATCATTTCTGTTGTTCCTGACCTGTGTTTGTAAGACACTGGGCTAGGGGCTAGTCTAATTTCAGTTTTATCTCTAGAAATATTTTTGGCAGTAACTAGACAGTATTTGTGAGACAGACCTGGAAAAGACTCAAGGAAAGAGGTTTCACAGTTGTATTGAGAGAACTACTCTCACTCAAGACTCTCCCTGTTGTGTTTTGAACCAAGCCTCAAAGGCAGCAAAACTGTCATGAAACTTCTGCCCTTTATCCCTCCTGTTGTCTTGGACCAGCTGATTTTGCATTTAACTTGTTCTATGATGCTTGATCTTTTATCAGGACGAAAAATCTTGATGTTAGTTCAGGTTACAAAAATATATGAATCACCCCAGTTTCAGCCAGGGTGGTCCTGACAGAAGCCAGAGATAATTCCATCTATAGAACAGTTTTTCTTTATCACTGACAGAGCACAGGTATTTGGGCAGGCCACATCCACGCTTCCATCTGCCCTGTGCCTTTGTGACCAGCTTCAGGTGTCCTCAGCATGGGGGACAGAAGGACACTCTTTATTCTGCATTAACACGGGGGACAGCAGCTTGATCTCTGAGAGAGCTTCCAGGAGCCACCCATATTGTGCTGGCAATTAAAGAATTAGGGACTCCTAATTCTAGGGAAACGATCCTTAGATAAGTTTCCTAATTCTAAGGAAATTATCCCCAGAAAACTGAGAGTTACATATGACCAACACCTGTGTTTTTGAGCCACTGCAGTGCAGAAATACTTCTCTATCACATTTATACATGCAGTTAATGAAGCCATGGTAAAGACACACGAAACTTACGTAATCATGAAAGGCTTTTGCTTCACTCGAGTGTTCACATGTTTCTCGTCTTTCTGGAGCTGCACAGTAGAGATCCCAGAACACACTGCAAGGGAAGGGGTTACAGGGGTGGTGAGAGTGTCACTGTGATGCTCATGTGCATTTCATGGCATGCACACACCCCACATGGATGTTCCTGTACGGAAACGTCACTTTCTCTCCACAGCATGGGAACATTCAGCTCTAGGAAATTTAGATTTCACTCCACAATTTAGATTTGTAAATCATCTATGAGAAACCAAGTTCTGCTGTCTGATCTCTGAGGCAAGCAGTGCTGTACTCCTTTAATATCACTGCATTACAGACCAGGAATCTGGTCTAATATATATGAATACCATGTGTATTACTGTGCATTTAATCTTATCCCTCTGGCAACTGCTCAAATGACTTCCACAATTCATAGGAAGGAATGAATTTGTAATAATATGGAAAGAGAAAACTGGGAATCTTTCCATGGTCAAGGTTCATGGAATCACAGAATGATTTGGATTGGAAGGATTTCAGAGCCCATCCAGTCTCCACCACCTTCCACTATCCCAGGTTACTCCGAGCCCCATGCAGCCTGCCTTGGATACTTCCAGGGATCCAGGGGCAGCCACAGCTGCTCTGGACAAATGTCCAGTCCTGTGCTTAAACCAAAGCTCCCTGGGGATCTGGTGCCTGGCCAAATACAGAAAATGGATGGGCAGGTTCTTAGTTCATGAAGAGTAAAAGGAAGGGTATTGTGGCTCATAATCCCACTGGTCTTCCCCCACAAACTCCTTCAACTAGAGTTATATACCAATCAGTTCTACCACCATGTTTCTGGAATTAAACTGTGTGTATGCTAGAATGACTTAATAATATATTTGATAATAAAATTTGTTGGAGTTTCATGGCGTGTTTTTTTATTGGTTTAGACTTAATCCTCTATAACTTAGTCCAGCACCATAATAGGAATTTATGGACAATTTGAGCACTCTGCTTCAGACAATCAAAATTAAGGATAATGCAGACATTGGAGATAAAAGGGATATGTTCTTGCCAGGCTTCCATCACACAGCAGAAGCTGTGAAAGAATGGTCAAAGAAGGATTCCCCACTTCCCATGCAGCTGTGCAAATCACTTGGGTTCAAACGGGACCCAAAACCTGTAAATTTTGGTGGTTTAAAAACCTGTGAATTCTTGTACTCCTGACAGCTGGGCATATTCTCTGCACTTCTGCATTCCTTCAAACACAGGCTTGTTGGATATATTAAAATAATGAATAAATACCATGGCTACACAGCAGTGCCTGTGAGACTCTTCTCCCCTGGGGAATTCTACACACAGCTATGGACTCCAGACTGAGCAAGCTCACATCTACAGAGTCTCTGTATTTACTGTGTTTTCTTTCCAAGTGCAAGTATTTATGATATCTAGAAGGATCCCTTAGCTGCAAAATGTGCTGGAAGGTGGTGAAGAAGGAAAGCCAGGCCACCCTCTTTCTTATCAACGCACTATGGACTATTTCTTTTTTTCCGTACCCAATAACCAGTATCTTTTTCAGTTATTTCCTCTTCTGTATTTAATTTACCTGTATCTAATTTTCTGTTATTTTATTCCTTAACAAGAGAATGCTTCTTAATCCTGATCCTCTCGCTCTTTTTACAGTGTTTGCCTAAATTTCTTGCCTCCAGCAGCTGGAACTGGCCATCAACGTATTCTAAAAAAATCAGAGGTAAAGAAAACTGGTACTTACCACCACCAGGAATGCAAGAATCCTGGGGGCTCCCCCAGTGTGATGTTTTTTTCCCATCTTATCTAAAACAAAATGATAAAAACAGAGGTGAACATTCTTGTGATCATTATGACTAAAAAGCATTACATAATTCAGATAGAAAAAGGATGAGGAAGAAAAGATTTCATGGTTATGTGATGCTTTATGGTCATCAATTTGGATGCCCTATTTAATTACTTTGTTGCACTTACTGATATAGCTGATACTTAAAATTACCTCTGCTTATGCTAAGGAAGCATATTTTAGAATTTTATTCTTTATGTGTTTTTTAAAATTCTGAATATATTGTGTATTATTTTAAGGTAAAAAATGCATGATTAAAAAAGTGATTATAAAGTACCCTCAAAAGCTGAACTCTTTTCCCATTTGCACAGGACTGATGCTGTGGATTCAGCAGGTGGCACTCTTCCCCCCCGCAGCCAGGGCCAGCAGTGTTTTATAATCCTCAAGGAGTGCTTCAGTCTCAGGTAACGTGGCAAAAGCATGGCAGCACCAGTGCCATAACCCAGCTCCCACCACCCAGGGAAAACGTACAGCTACTCTGGCCAGCTTTCCTGTGCTGGCAAGCGCTCCTCAACATCTCTGCTGCCCGGGGCTTCCTTCCCACCCAGGAAAATGGGTTTGTTTGGTGCTGTTTTCAAAGGAAATGCAGTTTAAGAACCCTCAGTTCCTGAATTCAAACTTTTGTTGATGTTCAGGGAACCCATGGGACAACACCAATTACAGCAACAGCATCTATCTCTCTGCAAAACTTCCCAAATGTTGTACCTAACCTATAATCACACAACCACCTTTTCAATGCCAGTCAGTAGCTTGTCCTTAACTCCAAAATTAAATTGTTTGGGCTATAATAAAGCCCACATGACACTGCCCAGAAGAATGCCTCATGTTAGAACTTGGTGGATCTAAGGCATCGTGTGCACTGCAAACTCCTCCATTTACAACAATACACACCATCATTTCCTGTCCAACTCTGTCAAAAAAGGAGTTGTTAAAAACCCAAATCATATTATTCTTTAGAGACAGAAGCAATGACAGACAAGAAGAGGGTTTTCTTAATTAAATGCTTAAACAGTCTTAATATGAAAAGCATTTAAAGAGGCAGATCCATATACCTGTATGTAAAAGTACATAAAAGCTTAATATTAAAGGTAGATAGAGTGTTCATGCTGCCAGGGACCTTTGTAAAGCTGGCATTTTTCAAAGAGACTTTAGATTCTCAACTCACAGTTGATTTCCACATCCAATTCTTAGGAAATTTAAACACATCCAAGTTTTGTCAATAGCAGAATATGTAGCTCATACACCTAAAAATGTTGTTTCAACTTACATGAAAATCCACATAGAAAGTCTCAAACACAAAGAAACCAAATGCAATTTTGATGTATTATATGAACACAACTATTCAAAAATAATTTTGCTGTTTTAGATTGTTTATAAAAGATAACCTTGAGCCACTATCACTTGAGCTGGTAAAGTTGGCAGAATGAAAACCAACATCCCTCGCACAGTAGTTAATACACAAAAAACGTATTTTACAAAGTTCCTGTTTAAGTGCTGGCAGAAAAAAGCGATGAAGATTTGAAAGTCAAAGCCACTGCAAAGGTACTACACACTCTTCAAATACACTTCTCTGGGGCACAGCTGCTGCTCATGTGCCCTGGGAATGTCTTGGAAAGACTTGTATCAGTGATCAGGAACACACAGTACCTCTGAGAAGGTTCAAAATGACATAATGAAGAGATGAATTGTACAGCCAGAACGAAAAAGGGGTTCCTGAAGCAGAAATATCACTTGCTTAGGAGTAAAAATTACATCTCTGAAGAACATTCACATTATGTCTAAGCAGTGATTGTTTTCTTCAAAGTAGGGCCTGGTGAGGATAGTACCCAACTCAGGTCTTTTCTGGGTCCTGGGACATATGTCATCTTGAGAAACTGATTGGGAGAAGGAGACTGAAAGGAATGTGGAAATTTGGCACTCTTTCCAAGGATTTTTCTTTTGTTTTTTCAAAATATCCATACTTGTGTCTAACATAGCAGATGTGGTCTGTCTGTGTCTGTGTCTGATCAATGAGACTTACCAAGAATTATTATTTATAGAGGAAAAAAATTCTTCATTGTCAAATGTACTGGTTAAGCTCATAGCCAGGGAATGATTAACTGGGAAATGCCCACCAACCTGGTCCAGCCAGGCTAGTGGAGTTATCCAAGGCTGGAATCTGACTTCCAGGATAGAAAATACGTGGGATAAGGATAAACTCTTCAAGGGAAGCATACAAAAGTCAGCCTAAACACAAAGCATGACAAAAACACAGGGATGCTCAGGACAACCATCCCTAAGTTATAGAGTATCACAGTGGATTCATGGATATTCAACTTCTATTTTCCTTTAATTTGGATCCATTCCTCTGAGCCACAGTCCCTGGCAGATCTGTGAGACAGGGCTCTTAACGTTTAGACACCACTGGCTGCCCTACAGCTCAGACAATCTATGTGTGCTCTTCTTTTAAGCCCTAACTTTCATTCTGAACTGTTTAACTTTAAAATGAAACCCACCCAAACTGAGAGAGAGCGTCCAGCCTGGCAGTCACAGAACCATTCACAAGCACTGCCAGCACATTTATCCTCCTGCACTGCTAATTAGTGAGGGAAATAAACTCACAGCTCATACCTCATACCTGTGCACTAATAATTGTCCCTGACCCATGATGACCATCTCTTGATGAGTACAAGTCTTAGTTTTGAAGATTTGATATATTCTTATGTTTCATTGTTCAGACCTGAGAGCTTCTCTGTAACTCAAGACTGAATTAGTTTTAAAAGCTGAGTTTGAAGACACTGTATTTAATGTTTTCAGGAAATCCAGATGTCATACCAGCTATGCTTCTGCCAACTGTTCATTTTGCAAATACATCATAAAAACAACATGAGCAAAATTTACCTTGTGCAATGTATTATTTACAAATGACAGCTGTTTTGGTAAAGCCAAGATAATACCCCACATTATTTTATCTCTTATTTTTCCAATGCATTACCACAGAGCTAAAACAATTGTCAAAAACAAGCTTTACTATAAACATAAACTGATCCTACTACAATTCTACCCTTTTTCCCTATGCCTGCTCTGTCAGTTTCGTGCAAACATCACAAACAACCCTCTGGATTTTCATTTTCTCCTCTTCCATCTCCAAAATGTCATCACCAGCATAATAATTTTATTAGCTTTTGGAGAAGGATAAGTTAAAGCAGCAAATTTTCCTAGGACAATATCTTGCCTATTTTTTCCCAACTTCTGCCCACTATTCCTATTATTAGTACTACGCTACTGTTATTATTATTATTAGTTATTGTTGTTGTTGTTATTATCTTACATGTTCTTATCAAAGATTAAAAACAATAATAAACCCAGAAGACTTCAATGTGTTCAGCATACATTTGTATCCTAGGGCAAAAGTAAAATGCTGAGGAGACACAATTTACTTCAGCCTTCAAAGGATGCATACAAAGTCTTTGAAAAGACTCTTAAAAAAACCCCAAAACTACCCTGTAAAGGTAAAAAATCCATTAGCAGTTGAAAGTGTTTAAAAAAGCAGGACCTAAGTGGTTATGGCCATCATTGATTCAACAGATGAAAAGAAGTGAAGTGGTTAAAAGCATGGTGAGAGCACAGAGAGATCAGCAGTGCTTCAGAGGAGAACTGATAGTGTATGACAGTGGGATGTAAAATACATTTAGAAGAGCCCATCATTCACAATTGGAGATATCAACAGTAAGTTAAAAGGTCATCAAAACTGAGTACCATTGAAGTGTTCTCCAACATGCCCACTTATTAGAGAAAATAGATTAATCTTCCCCAGTGAATGGGGATAACAAACCACAGCAAAAATAGTTACACAAAATCATGTAAAATGACATGGCAAACCGGGTTCCAGAGGATGAGGAACAGCGGATTGAGGCAAACTGATATCCAAGCTTCTCACTGCTTTTATTCTACACCAAATCATATTTATTTCACTCGCAGGCCCTCAGAAGTCACGTAAAAAAACTCACCTCTGACAAAAATGTCTGGGCTGATTTCTGTGCTCCTACATGGAGCAGATATTCATATACATACAGTGCTAATCTGAAAAATAAACAGAAAGGACAATATTTAGTTTTGTGCATTTATTTGCTCCTCTTCTACAGAAGTAAAGGTTTATCACAAGTTTGAGGTATGCCCCACTGCCTTCCACAAACCACAATGTACTGAACATGCCAAATCTATTACCTCTACCTGAATTTTTCAACTAGACATGTAGCTCAATCTGACCAGAGGTGTTTAAATAGCTATTAATTAAAACATTATTAAGCCCCCAAATTACTTAATGTCAACATTTTTAATATTTGGACAAGTGCCCAGTGAGCTAACAAGTGACCCAGTGCTGCTCTGAGCGGGCGTGCTTACTGTAAATACAATATATTCATACACCATCACTGATTGCTTTTCCAGGTCAACTTTTTTAGCATGTGGAATGTGTCAAGCTGTTAGCACACTTGAAAAATAGACCTGTGGTTTTTCCAATGAACATGGAAACTTCAGGCTGCACCAGGAGAAGCGATGGCAGCCTCGACGCACGGCACGGCTGAACAACCACAGCTGTGCAGTGAAGGGAAAACGGATCCTGAGATTCCTCCAGACCCAGGCTCCGTGGCAGCAGAGCTACAAACGACTG
>VWZS01003965.1:2702-23386 GCA_013397075.1 Rhabdornis inornatus | reverse complement strand
GAAAGATAAATCCAAATGGGCTCCTCACAGCCAAACAATTTAAGGTTCCCAAAGTTTATGCTTCAGTGAGCTGATGTGCCCTAACAGTGCAGCCCTATTAATGTACCTGATTGAGCCAATACCTGACCACTGCCACAGCACAATTCCAAGAACCAAGACCCCTGGGATCACCATCCCTGGCACTCCAGGCATAGCAAAGTACTTAAAATTCTCAGCTTGTGATCAAAAGGAAAAATATAGGGAAGATGTCTTAATGGAGTCCAAGGTTTACAGATTAAAAATACTGGTGAGTTCTATGCAAGAACTTCAGGCAGTTTTGCTAAGGAGAGTTTCAGAAAATATTTTCCAATATTTCATGTAAAAATTTTCTGTAATAATAGTGCAAAAAAACTTATCTTCAAAATGAACTCAAAAATGTTTTATTAAATATAAACACCAGTTTGCTTATTGTTCATGTGCACACTCCTGCTTGAGCACAGTTTGTCATTTCTTCTCAGTGACATTTCAAAGAATTCTGATTGAACTGCTTGAGAACACAGGAAAAAAAAAACTTACACAACTTTCATGTGTTTTTCACTTCTCAGTTAAATATGAATAGAATATTAAGATTCAGCAAATATTTGTATTTAGGATGCTGTTTACATACTACCTGAAATTGACTTGAGATATTTATGTGGTATTAAAGAGATTCTGATCTTGAGCCATGAAAGTACACACACAGAATACGAGATCCATGAAATGGTTTGGGTTGGAAGAAACCTTAAAACTCCTCCTGTCCCCACCACTGCCATGGGCAGGGACACGTTGCACTATCCCAGGTTGCTCCAAGCTGTCCAACCTGCCCTTGGACACTTCCAAGCACACTGCAATAATCACACTGCTATTCCATGCCTCATTTATTGCCTTTATCCTCCTCTCTTTCTTTTCCCTGTTTCTTAGCAGTAAAAGAGAAATTAATCTTGCATTACTGTGGAAACTCTCAAAAGCAGATTTCGGTGTAAGAGGTCGGCACATGGGAATTACAAATAGCAGAGAACAGGGATTAGCTTTGCTGATCCTTATCTTCTGCAAGACTCTTACCTGCAGAAGGAAGGGGAAAGAGACTTTCTTTTAAGGGCTGCTTTTTCTGCAGCCTGCCAGCATTTTCTCTGCTGCATTGTGGTGAATTGCTGGCACTGCCAGGGGTGGGAGAGGGGAGGGAGAAATTCCAAGACTCCACGAAGATTCTGCACAAGCCACTTCCAGCACCAACTGATGAACAAAAGTCTATGAAGATCCTTTACTCTTTCTACCAACTATGTATTTTTTATCAGCATACACAAATAAATCAATTTATGCCTCCCTGTTTCACCTTTTATATACAGAAATGCAGAAGATAACATTTTTCAGGCACAACCACTTCAGTTTTACAATGCATAATGCTCAAATTATTATGAAACTATGTTTACAGCACACAAAGCTTTCATGAAGAAAAATTACTAATCAAACTGTAATACCTTTTCAAAAAGAAGTACTGGTGCAGGATTCTGAACAACTGCAAAAACTCTGAGTGAAGAAAAAGGTATTAAACTTGCAATGAATAGCATTAAAGTGAAAAGGAAATCAACACTTGTGATTTTACTAAGGAACTCTCCTGTTTCTGCATCAACTGTTCACTTGATATTGAACAGAGTTTAAAAAATCTCACAAAAATTTCAGTTCTCAGCTAAGTGGTGGATATCCTCCAGTCCTGTCTCACATCTAGTGGAGACAGACTGAAACAGAGAAAATCAGACTATACCTGAGATGAACAAAACCAACCAGCTACCATCAAAGATAAAAGGACAAGGAAAGGCACACCACTAAGACCCATGACTAAAAAAAAATATTCACAATATATCTGTCATATTAATTCAGTATTATGTATAATGAATCTGCAAGTTTCTCTCTTCGAAAGAAAAGGTAAAACTAGAAACTAATCTCACAAGAAATTGTACATATATACAGAAATCTGCATTAAATACAACATTTTTATTTGCATCAGCAGATGGCTGCATTAAAACCAAAAATAAAGAACATGTAACTGCCTGTTTAAACACAGAAATTATTTTTCATTAGGAAAACCGTCTCTTATTCTCAATGTGACTCAAACTGAGACTTGAATCTAAATCTTCTACTCCGCTTTATCTTCCAAATTACTGATGCTCGACTTGGTCCTGTGTCTATTTAGAAAACACACATTAGTTTTCTAAAATATCCTTTTATTAGTATATTACAAGAAGACAGCTTGTCAGCACAGCACCAGGCATTCACAGCTCTGGATTTCAATTTCACCTCAAAAAGCCATTCCCTCCTCAGCAGGGAGTTTTACTAGAAGGCTGGAGTCAAGTCCTGGAATTATATTTAGTACTAACTATAAAGTATTTATAAATCTGCATTGAGTAAATCAAATGTTTAATATATATTTTAACAAAGGGTCATTTGTTATGGATTTTAGGGCAGCAGTTAGACAAAACACTGTCTTTAACACCTTCTACTGTGTGCATATTGCCATACACAATAGACACTCTTCATGCCTGTAACCTGTTTAATAACAGACATTAATTATTTATTAGCCCTCTATAAACAATTTACAAATGTACTCTTACTATAAAGCATGACTGGACTGGCCTTTACTCCCACAACGAAGGCGTCTGCAGAATTTTAACTGCTGCATTAAGAAACAAACCCCACTTATAAAGAACTTACCAGCAGTACACATTTTGGGATACAAAAATGTAGCCAAACAGCACAGCCCATCATTTATCTCAGAATTCAGTATTACGCAGGGGATTTCTCAGAGATTTATGTGAAATGGTTATGATGGCACTGTTAACAAAACTGAAGTCATGTTTAGGGGAAACAGAGTAAGTTTTTTCATACCTCTGTCATGCAACTGTTGGAGAAGTTTAATTTTTCACCTTGGGTAGGCTGGAGTGTCTCACAAATACTCTTTTTAACAAGATCACCCCAGGCACGACTGCCTAGGGTGCCTCACTTGCCCAGGAGAGAGTGAAAATTTTAGGAAAACTGTGTATTTTGCCACTCTAGTTTTCAACAGCTTTGCAAATAATGTCGTACGTTAACTGAGGGTCAGTCTTCTCTTTCAGACCAGCTGACGTTCTTTGTATTTTTAGTACTAAAATCAGTTAAGAGTTTTAGCATGTACAAGGCATTTTGTGGCTCCTTCTGGCACTCCACTGGTTTGATTTTTTCCATAAATGTTAATTCTTCTTGCGTGAGAACTGCATTAAATTTGAAGCAAATACTCACACCATAGCAAAACGCAAGGAAAGTTCCTTAGTGGCAAGACACAGGGAACAACACTTCCCTCTAAGTTTTCAAGTCTGCTGTTTGCACCTCTCCTCTCTGGGATTTTTCTCCAGCTCAGTGAGTAATCAACCACAGCTTTGTAACACTGCTAAAACTTGTGGCATTTTTCTGATTAAACTCAGAATTTTCCTTACGGAATTTTCCTTATGGGACACGTCTTATTTGAGCAGCACAAGATCTGAGCAAACTGGTGGAACATCAACACCAAAAATATCAGTGGAGCTACATGTGTTGCCTGTGTTGCTCATCTCTGAGAGCATGTTCAGGAGAACCAACTGCAAGTAAGACCACATGCAAAAAAATTCCTAATGAGGAATAAAACAGCACAGACTGTTTTAACTCCTTGCTCCCAGTGGTCTGGATTCATTCAGGAAAGAAACACTGCACCAGGGAAATAAAAAATACAAAAAACAGAAAGGCTCATAGGATAAGATTAACTCATGCAGTTCAAAACTACTCATCTATTTAAAGTCAATGAGAAATATAAATCATGGTAAAGGCTGCTCTTTGTGCATGTGAAAAATGCTTGTCCTTAACAATAAAATGTCCTCTTCAGATCTAAATTATGTCTTCTATGTATCATCTCACTTAACATGAATGCACAAACAGGAAAACAAACCCAACAAGTTCTTGCCCATATGAAGCCCATGGGAAAGATGACAAGGGAGTAACTGTGCAATTTTAATAAAATAGAAAAGATGTTTTGTGTTCACAAATGAAGACAACTAATCATTGCTTTTTAAGATGTGTAAGGAAAAAGTAAGCAGAGCTAACACAGAACATTCAGATAAAAGAAAACATTAGGAAAGACACAGAAGAATAACCACAAGATGACACACATTATGTGGCATGTAAGACCCTTGTCAAGACAGCCCAAGGATGGACAGAGGTTCCAGATGGGGATTCGAGGAGCAGAGCTGGTGGTGAGAGCAGCAGGAAAAAACATAGCTGTACTGGCAACACTGGGATGCAGGAACTTCAACATCTCCGATGAGCAGCCTCTGCTCTCTTTCTAGCAAGGAAATGGCAGTGCCAACACAGCAGAGAATTTCCTGGTGTTTCCATCATGCCTCTATATATGATGCAGTCTTTCCACAGTGTGGTCAACAATTCAAGCCCACGCAGGATTTGCAGGCACTAAAAAGGTCTTAAGCACCCTCCAGGGTGATGAGCACAACCCTTCCAGGAGACTCTCATGCAGCTATCCAATCCTTTGAAGATCGAGGCCCTGGAGATGCACAGCTTTGAAGGTGTCCTCAGACTATAAAGCAGCAATATTAGGTGGGGGAAAACAAATGCATGTATGGAAATAAGAAACTAACAAGCAAATCTGAGATAAAGATCTGTCAAGTCCAACGGGAACCTCAAGACAACCCTGTCAAGATCAGCACAGTTAGAAACTGCTCATTATTTCACAATGTGCTCCTTTCCCAGCGCTTCTGACCTAAATTATGTCCTTGCTTTTCAGGAGGTGGCCACTCTATGCTCACTGCTCCTTCTCTCCAGGAGAGCACAAGCCTTACTCTGACTGAAACCCAAACCCAGGAGACTCTGCTTCTTGTGCTCCAAAGGAAATGGCAAAAAACCCCAAAATGAAATGCCCTTGAAAAGTGACAAGAGGTGGGTAAACCTCGAACTGTATCAACCATGAGACTGCAAGAGATCGAGATGCACTTGGAAATGTTAATCTCTACGGTGTCTGTCAGCCTCTCTTCATCCCTAGAAATGTGGGACTGCAGGAAAAAGGGAGGAAAATGGGACTGCATGAGGAAAAAAGGGAGTATCTGGAAGTACACAAGTCTTGCTACAGTGAAAGTAACAGAAATCTGAGCCCCATGCAGCCTACCCTTATAAATTATTTCTACTGGAAATTCCTGCAATTTCCCCATCCTCTCTGAAGGTGCAACAGCCACTGAGAGATAATTTATAATGAAATATATTTTCCAGGTAGCTTATTATGGGCATCAACCATCAGAACAAATCGAAGCCTGTGAGAGCTCTGAGACTGATAGTGAGCAAAGTGAAGAGTGCTTACCATTTATTGGGCCTTTCACCCAGACCTCCTGGCAATCCAAAAAACCCCAAAACCAAGCCTTTTTTTACCAACCACATCTGTTATGGCCAAGAAGGAAAAAGCAGCATCTCCTCATAAAGCCCACTCCTCCCCTCCACACACAGACAGCAGAGAATCCAGGTGGACATCACACCTTTTTTGTCTCCTGGGGTTTTAGGAGGGGTACAGTCTCCTCCACAGGACACAGGGCTGTGTCCAGGTGGGTTTGGAATGTCTCCAGAGAGGGGGATTCCAGGCCCTCCCTGGGCAGCTGTCCCAGGGCTCTGCCACCCCACAAGAAAAGCCAGACCCTGCTCCATCTCCGTTCCAGATCTGGGGGGATATCGGGGAGAGGCTGCTCACCAGCGCTGGCCACAAACATTCCTCAGGAAACCTAGCCTTGCCCCTCCTGTCTTCAACTCTCAATGCCACACTTAAAAATCTGAGTCAAAAGAGTCACTGTCACCTCCTCATCTCCCTGGAAGGCCACTCACTGAAACACAGGAAATTTTTCTCAGCACCTTTCACTGTTTTGGTAATCTTACCCATTCACTTTAATAAACATGAGCCACTGCTTGCGTGTTTGTGAAAACCTTCACGTGGAATTAATGAAGGCAACATTTGCAGCTTGTTCATGAGTTTGATGACACTTCTACAGTGATGATCTCATTAAACCATCCAAATATTAAAGTTTTGGGAGGGTTTTTTGGAAAGGAAAACACAAGGAGTAACAGTGATTTCTTTTTATATTCATCCCTAGCCAACATCATTGAAATAATTATAAGGAACACAGGAGTAAAGTTTATCAAGAAGCTGCAATTCTTCATTTGCCTCAGACCTGAGTGTGCTTTCCTGCTTTTTTCACTCAAAAGCCCACGTAACTATTTAATTTAAAACAGTAGAAGAAAAATAGTGTTCTCATTCCAAGATGTGTCAGCTGTTGCCACAACAAATGCTGATAAAGTATGTGATGTTTTGATTCAGAAAGTTACTAATCTCTGTTACAGAGTACATACACCTGCACTACTCATATATGGAGGCACCAAATCGCTGGATAGAGTATAAAACTAATGTGGATTTGACCATGACATGAAGAGATCCTGAGGTGGTATCACCCTCCTCAAAACAACCTAAAACATGCACCCCCAAAAATGCTCAAAACAAACAAACAAAAAAACCCCTTCAAATCAATCTCTCCGCAAAAACAAACAAACAAAAAAAAACCAAACAAAAACCAAAACTAAAAAAAAAATAAAATAAAAAAAAAATAAAATAAAAAACAAAACCAAAAAAAACACAACCAAACTAAACCCAAACCACAACCTAAAAAAAAAAAAAAAAAAAAAAAAAAAAAAAATCCCATGCACGAACTCCCAAATCAGTGCTCTTGACTTCAGTCTGGAGCTGACACTACCCTAAACTAGGAATATGTTCCCCTGATGCTTCTATTCAAAGTATTTGTGTGTTAATTCTAAAAACTGCTTTTCAGAGCAGCTCCTGAGGCCGGTGTTTTTCCCTTTCTCATGCAACCTGTGACCTTTGCAGGTGAGAGGGGGAACATCAGCACCCTGAGGTGCTTTTCACACTTCCCTCAAGGTGAACAATGGGCGAGCGCAAACTTTACAACAGCAGGAGTAAATTTCAAAACCAGTGACCTGGAGATGGAAGATTAACAGGAGACACTCGATAACGACTGGTTTGACAAAGCACTCCGAGTTCCCCAAATTCCACCTGGCCCCTGAGAGGGTGATTGTCTCCCATTCATCTCACTCGGGCTGAAGGGTTTTGCTGATGCCCGCGTTTTATGTGCGTTCTACATAAATACATATTTATCTGTTAAAATCTCTGCTGTTTTCAGCGCCCAAGTTGCTCTGGAGGAGGGCACAGCTTCATTCCTGCTCCAGTTATTTCCCTCCCCAGGGCTGCCAGGAAAACAACAAACGAAATCACATGGATGATGATCTTGTCAGGTCTCATCAGCAAAGAGAGAGCTGGCCTGGCCATGATCAGAAAAATAAATTTAAAATAAAAGCTTGAAACACTACTACCAAACTTTTATACACCGAGCTAAAGTCACTCACTGTAGCTTTTCTGTAACAAATCCCTTTCCTGCACGGATTTTACAGAACTTTTCGTGTTCATGAAGGACCACTAGATAAAATAGTTGTACAAATGGCAAAAATAATGAATCAGCTGCTCAGTTTATTTAGGATCCCTGCGACTTGCACGGCAGTTTAAAACAAGTCGCATAGGAAATTCAGTCAGCAAAATATATTCTAAAAAATATTTGAAAAAACTTTATTTGGACTGGATTTGCAAAGAGAAAGAAATTTCCAACCAAGATGCCAAGAATGTGATTATATTAGCCTGCTACAAAACAATTAAAGGTAATGAAATTTTGAATTCTCACTAAGTGTTAAGAAGCTTAAGATTAGTATTTGGTTAATCCTTCAGTCCCACAGAGAAGCCCTCACACGGAGCAGACAGCATTCTGGAGGTGGCAGTGCTGCCCCACAGCTTCTCAGCAGCATCACTCATCACGGAGCAGGAGACTGACAGCTCCAGAAAACAGCAGCTCACATAAAACCTCCTTTTATAGTGCATTTATGCACTCTAAAGTGTACAGAGACCCTCTGTGCCAAAAGGCTGAGGTGATAGGTAAGGGACAACATGAACCCGTCTTTCAAATCAAAACTGGAGTTTTGGTATCAGGTATAGTGAACTGCATCCTCTAGCAGAAATTTGTGTCTGAGGAGGGACTTGTGACTGCCCACTCTCAGGAGCAGGGCAGGAAGGACTAAACAATTTTTTTTTATTATTTTTAATATATTAAAAAATACTAAAAGCCTTTGGGTACACACCCCCCAGTCTAACCCCACCACTCACAGTACTATTTTAGGTACTATCTTTAAGGCTTTATGCAGCTTTGCCAATGGCTACTGGGTCCCAGAAGGTTCAGGGTCCCAAAAGGAATCGCTGGGTGGTGAGGAGCTGCTGCAGGCTGGCCAGTGCAGAGTGTGCCCAGCTGGTCCCAGCTGATGGCATACATCCTGACTGGTCCCAGCTAATGGGATACAGTTCCAGCAGACTGGAACCAGAGCACTCAGACAAAGGCTCTGCAGAGAAGGCAGAGTCATCTCCTCACTCTGCAGAGCAGGGGCTATGGGATGTATTGTCCAACATAAACAAACACTTTGGAGAGGATGCAGAGAAAAGGCACCATAGCCCATTTATACTCAACAGCAAATGCCATCTAATTCTCATCTTAAACTGAGCATGATTCCCAGCACCTGTCCCTCTCACCCCCACCTCCCAGGCAGCACAGGGACAAAGCTGGAGCAGTTGCTGGAATCACTACAGCCAATCTACAGCTTTTTGTCTTGAGTCTGAAGCTTTGTTGAGAAAAGAGAAAAGAACTGATGACAGTAAGATCTGTGAAATTATGGTTAAACAGGCTGAAGTGGATCTTAAAGGCAAAAGGTCAACGTGATTTTTAATACTTTTTTTTCAAAACAGAGTTCATGTGGGTTTCATGGGCAAGGTAATTCAGAAACTTGAAAATGCTGTAAGACGTGCCATCAAGTAGAATATCTGGAATACAGAAGAACTCCATCAGACCACAGACCAGACAACCAATAAAACAGTAACATTAGTAATAAGAGTAAGGATTCTGCTGCTTGGGGAAAAAAAATAAGGAAGATATTTCCAAAAGAAATTATATTTTTAATGCAATATCCCATTTTATGATTCTCCACTTTTTAGTTTATTTACTTGTGTTTTTAAGCGGAAATCAATTACGTCTAGTTTTTATACCAACACCACCTCTTAAATTAAAAAGGAAGCTTCAGTGAGAACACAGCTATGGCAGCTTCAGTCAGAGAAAGGAGTAATGAAGCTGATGCAAACACTTCAGACCAAGACTCAAACTTCCCCCCAACTCTGAAGTGTTCAGTTTCCTGGGAGTCAGTGTGGGCAATTTGGCAGGCATGCTCATGAATATATTAACTGACAAGAACCATCCTCCCCCTCCAGTTAATATATATCAAGAGGAAAACATGTAGAGAGGCTCAAATAGCTAAATATCTCAGGCTAAAAATACCAAGAACTCCCTCAGCTGGAAGTTGTTAGCAAGAGCTCTGATAAAAATAAGGAACCAGGACAGCATAAATTCTTTCCTTTCCCTGCAGAAAATAAACTACATTTGGGAGAAAGTATTCAAAACATAATAAAAGAGGTGACTCACCCCTTTCAACATGCAGCACACAGTGCATGGAAGGAGGGGAGGAGGGACAGGGATGCAAACCCAGTGCAGGAGTCCTGCTGGGAGAGCAGCAATCCCCAGCTCCAGCTCAGCTCCTGGAAGGGTCACCACAACAGCTCTGCCACACACACACCCCTGCCCTGAGGGATCCCTATGTCTCCTGAAGGGCTCCAGAGACAGTAAATGACAAGACTGACTAAATGGCTGGAGCCTTCTCCTGAGGATGTGGGATGCTCCTCCAGAAGGCTCCTAACACTTAGCAGGAACTGCAGGGCTATGGCCATTTTAAATTTACCTTTCAGCCAACAGTATTTCCAGACATGGGCTGCATTCTGTATTTCTTACATATTTCTCAAACTTACCTTGACGCAGTCCAATGGGAAAACCCAGAACTAGCAGAGCCAGCTTGGCTTTGGTTTGCAAGCAGACACACGCACATCACCCAGTTCTTTCATTTTTGGGCAGACAGGGTATCCAACAGCAAGCCCAAACCATCCACATTTAACAGCCTTCCACACTCAGAAAAAAAGGAGCTGAGCAGGATAGGCTTGTCTCAGCTACAGAGGAAACACAGCAAACAGGGGGTCTTGGGACTACTAAACCAGAAAATAGTTTACAATGGCATCCCATTCCTTCATTCTGGATGGAGCATCCTGCGTAAAGAGAAACGATCTGGCTAAAGCACATCACAAGTCTTACCATTGCATAATCACATAATTGACATTTGTACAGAGACACTCAAAAGGCTTTGGACCTTTCAGAGTCATCCCCAGTGCCTCCTTCCCTGCAGCATCCCACAGCAGGGTAGGATGCCTCTGCACACCAACATCTACATTTCTTGTACAAATAAAAACTCAGGAAAGAAAGAGAATACTGGTGCAAGTCTGTATCTGAACATCACTTGAATTCCCAAGAGATTGATTAAGTTTACTTAATTTTACAAGCTGTGTGACGTAAGTAAAAAAATATAACCCTGCCACTAGGAAACACTCAGATCCCAGCCACCTCCAAGAAATATTCTTGGACTCTAGCATACAAATGCAGAACAGCAGGAGCAGGCTGGGAAATGATTGTTTATTGAAATTGAATTTTTGAAAGTAAAGAGAAAAGACCTTGACTCCGATGTAGGGACTCTGAGAAGTGTCACAGCCCAACCCAAGGATTGTATCACATCCCTGAAAGAACTTTTTCTAATGGTTTGTAACAGTAATTTTTCAATTTTACATGTTGGATGAAGACTCACAGAGGTTCTGGGAAGCTTCCTGTGCTGAACAGTGGGTTGAGGGAAGAGACAGGAAGGTTTGTCCCAGCAGCACATGTGAGTACCCAGGCACATTGTGTATTAGCTTAGAACACACAGAATTTTTATCTCTTACCATTACAGCCATAAGGCTGTGGGGCAAAGAGGTTTAAACATACTTTGATCCTTCAGATGGCTTCTCTATTGTCTCAAACAGTGGTACAGCTGTCCTGTCCTCTTCAAAGGTTCATGTTCAGCTAAAATATCTGCCAGCTGGCTTAAGAGCACCGCTCTTCACCCGTCTTAGATCCCTCCACCACTTCCAGAATAGAACCCTTCACGCTGATTTTCACGCTGCTTTCAGAGTTCCCCCAAGCCCTGGAATCAGCTCTGTTGATTTTACCTAGGTGAGGCTCTGTCGTACACCTAGGTAAAATCAACAGAGCTGGAGGGAAAAAAAAAAACAAACCACAAACCAAAAAGCAGGCAAACGAGAAGGAATAAACTTTTGGAGCACAAAAGCTTCTTCAGGTAACTGGCCTGTTAAAAGGTAAGAAAAAACTCTTTTCTTTTTTGGATAAACTCGTGTCAGTTGCTGGGGGCGCTGTCCAGGGAGAAACATGGATGGAAGCTGGATGGGGGAATTAAAAGCTTGTTCTACCAGATAAGAATTAGGGTAGTAGTGCCTTCCCAGGCAGAAAGAAGTTACACATAGGGACTGCTTTTGCTGTTTCCAGAGGCTTTCATTCACACTACTCTAAACAAATACTTTGCTTTTAAAAGCTGGGTTGTTGGGTAGTCCTTTTGCTGGTCCGGAAGAGAAGTAAATACAGGTGTTGAATATTGATCCTAAAGACAAGTAAATACAGGTGTTGAACATAAACTCAGCCTTGGTGAGGTAACTACAGTCATTACACAACCAACAGGTAGGACACAGTAAATGTTGTATTTCCACACCAGGCAACATGACAAGGGTGTAAGGCTGACATTGAACAAGGTCAAAAGTGGACCAAGAGTGCAGTTACTCTGTTCACTCTGAAAATGTCCCTTTTAATTTTATGCCATATTTGAATCAAAACTGTTTATTTTTATTTATTTTTTCCCCCACTAATCTGCTTCTGTGATTCAACACGTGCAAGTGATGCCTGTCCGCCTATTCTAAAGAGAAAGATATTAACCCTTGATATATACATTCATATATACACCTATAAACACACACACACACACACAGGCAACACAGTGAGAAAAACCGGTGCTGGGAGAATGCAACAGTAATCTTTCTTTCAGCTATGTTAACTCTTTAAATGTGGTCCTGGACTGGGAAATGAGAAACACCAAGAAAAGTTACGGGCTTGTTAAAAACTGCCTGTCACAGAACTGGACTGAAGTTTAGCCGAAATCCACAACTGAATCACAAAGGCAGGAAGAACATGAAAACATTTCCATTTTGAGGCTGCAGAATACACAACTACCTCCTTGCCAAGTTGCACTGTTGGTCCCTCTAATCTTGTTTCTTGGCTCCTTTCACAACACCCTCGGAATGCCTCAGAATAAGGTGTCAGGAAGCCCGAGGCACATCTGACACTGTCATGGGTTAGGTTTCCCTACACTTCCCTCAATTAGTTTTTCACTTGTGCCCTGAATTACTGAGGATTTCCAATGTTTGTGCTGAGCATTAAGTGCCTATGCTCACTTCAGCCCACAACCATTTGCAGAAGGCAAAGCTCTCTGTAAAAACACACCACACCAGAGAGCCCCTCTAATTATGCCTTGCCCATTGAATGTGTACACTGTGCAAAGAGAAATTAAACAGAAACTAATACCAAAATACTTCCACAAGCTCCGTGTGTTTCCCTGTGGCTGCAGCTGATCATCCCCAGTGCTGCTCCATCAGGGAGCCCCTTATGCATGACCTGCTCTCTGAAATATGGAACAGGTACTCCCACAAGCTGCTGCAGGCATGACCCTGCATTTTCAAATGTGTTTATCTGGCTCACATTCCAAGTAGTACTGAAACCACAGAGTCCTTCTTTGACTTTTTGAAGTATTTCGTAAGAGCTTTACTACATAGCGATATGAGTGGAAAACTGCTCAATCCACTTACATTGTTTTACAGGAAAAATACTTCCAGTTTTATGACAAAAAAAAAAACCTTCTGTCTATTATTTGGGCACTTTTTTCCCCTAAATGAGTAATCCCACCAGAATTGGAGACTGACACCGGGCAACTTCTTTTTTTTTTTTCCCCAGTTTGGAATTATTTACTACATACTTACAGGTCTGTTTGGGGAATATGGGTAACCTTTTATAAAAAACTTTTTTTAATTGCTGGACTTTACAGGAATACATCTGCATCCAGTACTCCAGTCTACTTTTGTTTCTAATCATCTATTTAGGATAATCTGTGAAATAATTCAAAACAGCTTTTTCATTTTTTTCATTTTTCATTTCACTATGTTCCCCAGATACAGTTGGACAAATTATTTAATTGCATCTTTGAAGCATAAGGTAAGTTTTATCTGGGGTTGGGAGTTTTTGCCCATTTGGATTTTGCTGCATTATAATACCTCATTATTTCTAAAAATATTCTGAAGTATATATAACTAGGTTTGTGGATGCACATGTCTACACATAATGATTTTGTAAACATTTTTCTTTCATAAAGAATTAAATGTACATTTAGCAAAATTAGAAGTAACACTGGATTTGAGGAGTGCATCAGAAGTCAGGAACACCAACGTGTTTTACCTTTCAGATCTGCTGTCAATCCCATTACCATCACCAGAGGCACATTTCCAAACTTCCAACACTGCTCTTCATCTCCTGATCAGAAGACCTCCTTCATCTTTTCCAGCTTTGTATTTTTGTTAACCAACTGTCCTGTGTGCAAGCTATGTGTTCATTTGCTGATCATGTACTTCTACTCCAATCCAAAAAGTCAACTTACATTCGTATTATTTTACAATGTGCATACAAACACACAGGAAAAATCAAATTCCTCAGGCTGGAATACATGCCTTTTAGTTTTTTAAACATCACCTTCATGTACATGTATCCTCTCCAAATTCACATTTCAAGGAATATTAAACAATAAACAATTAAAGGAGCCAAACAGTTCAAGTGACACACAATAGAAGTCATAACCTTCACTTCCAGGGCAGCTTCAGATTTGGCAAGGGAGCTTCATTATTCCTGACAGACCTGATGAAATTTCAGTACCTCACGCACACTCCAACCACTCAAAAAGCACCTGCACCTCCCCACCAGCACCTCGACTCACAGGCTGACCCAAACAGGAGCCATCCAAAGCCCACCTCACTCTTTTGCTTTTTTGAGTCAGTTGGAAGAAGAACACAAATAACATTTCTAGCATGGAGGAATCAGGGAGGGCTTTGGTTTCCCAAATCCTGCTGTTGCTGCTGCAGGGATCTGACAAAGAACCACATCTTCTGGAGAGCATCAGGTGGCAGCCCCACCTCGAGCCACACAAATCCTCCCGTGTTTGTGACACAGTCACACACCCTGCCCTGCTAGCCACATGATCCACTCTGTCCCAACACTGTCAAGAACAACATATTTATTAAGGAATTACACTTCTGTTTCTGCACTCCAGTATCTTACTCAGAAAGCACAAGCCCTCCCAAGGAGAGGAACACAGGCTACTTCAGTTTGCCACTGATGTTGCTGGAATTTTTTCCTAACCTCTAAAACAGGTTTTCAACACTTTTTAATAACCATTAAGGTGTTTATCACAGAAAGCATAGACAGTATTTTACTTTCTTTTACTATCTGTAAAAATGCTTAATTCCAGCAGTGGAACATTCTTACTAACTTTCCAAACTCATTATACCAATATAAAAATGCACCTGCTAGTAACAAGACATTATCAATAGCAATATAAAAATAAAATTGCATGCACTGAATTTACGTATACTGGTAACTCCTTAGTATTGATTAATTACAGTGTTTTCAAAACACTGGATTCTTCCTATGAAAATCAGAGGGGTTTGGTTTGGTTTGAAGGTGAAATCTCTCCCAAGACTCAGAGGCACTGGAAACAAAATGGAAATAATATAACACACACGACTGATTGTGTATCATTAAATTCTTAAAATTTCTTCTTCATGATGGAAACTTCTTTCAAAGACAATATCTTATTTAGGAATAGGAGAATTGAAGGAAAGAAACAGTCAAGCCTAAGCAGGGAGTTAGGAATTCATTGGCAATGTAGGCCTGATCAAGAGTTTGGGGTTAACATCAAGTGCTGTACTTCAACCAGACCCACACAAACTCCAAAAAACAAAAGACTTAAGCCCAAAGGCAGATTTAAAGCCTAACAATGATGGGATAAAGCAGCTCACTAATTCAAAGCATGGAGGGGCTAAACGACCCTCACTATCCACAACCACAGCTGAGAAACTATACCTGCCATCAGAAATGTGATTGCTGAAATTTGGATTTCCTCAAACTGTAATTTTCAATTGGTATTTGCACAGGAAACAAGGCGGGGCAAGAAAAGTGCGGTGTCACAGTGTTCTTTCACAGGTGGTCCCAGCTTAAAAAAAACCCTCAAGAACTCTGGTACTTGTGCCCAAAGAAAGATTGAGAGAACTTCAGAAGGCCTAGAGAAAAAAAATGGGCAAAATAAATTGTATTAATTTAAATTCTTGTTCTTTTATCACAAACTAGGCTGGTTTTCCTAGAGAGGAGATGTGTATGCCAAAGCTGTGTGCAGCGGGGGCTTGGAGGAGCCAAAGGCTTCTCCCAAAGAGGCTCAGGTCACTCTGGGCACAGGGAATGGAGGGGCAAAGGGAGAGGAAAGGAAGGGCTTCAGGGATAGAAACACCTTCAGAACAGAAAGGCAAGAAAGAGGCCAACATTACCTGTCAAAGAAGAAGTAACGTCAGCTCAGTTTGGTTCACCTGGGGGAGCAGGCAGTGGGCAAGGAGGAACAGGTGGAAAAGTTAAAATATTAACTTTTGACTCTTAACCTATCACACGACACCCGCATCAGCAAACATCTTCATGACACGAAAAATCAGGGTACAATCACATAAATGATGGAAGAGTCACTAACAGCCTGTTTTTACAGAAGAGAGAACATTTCAGCAAAGCTCTTCCTACCCCCTAAGCCAACTCCACTAAAAGACTTTCATTAATGAGTGGTATGTAGAAATACAGAAGTGTACATGACAAATCAGGAAAGATTACAAGCCCTTCTGGGGACAGGAAAAGAATGAGGAAAGTTAATAACAGAAAATTCAATACAGGCAAATGTGGAGTACCATGCCCAGGACTAAGAAATCAAATACACAAATATGAAATGGGGAATAATTGGCAAGGCAGCTGTGTTGCAAAAAGAACCTGGAGGGCGTGTGACTGCAAAAACGGATTATTTAAAAAAACTAAATAAAACAAAACCCCCCCAAACAAACAAACAAACAACTCCCCCAACAATAACAACAGTAAACATGCAAGTGTTCCAGGGAGTATTAACAACATTGTTTTATCTATATTATGTCAAAATTAAAGGTAATTACTTCATTCTGCTCTGGGTACACTACTAACAATATGGAGAAGAAAAACAAACAGTCCAGAGGCAAGAACAACAGAAGGTGTGAAAGGGAAAAAAAATGACCCACCACAAAAATGTTCAGTTTATTTTTACATTTGATGGAAAGTGAAAAGCTAGCACTCTATGGTCTTGACGACTCCCATATTTCAGTTTCTTAGAAAGGGACATTTTATGTTCTCACCTGTTCCCTTCCTGGAACTGGAAGTGAGAAATACCTCAAAGACCAGAGAAGCTTGGACAGAGGTCATCAAGACTTCTGGATTAAGACGTTTGGGGGTAGCTGAGGATGATTTTCTCTCAGGAGCTGAAACAACACATGCCCACTACCTGAACAACCTAGTGTTAGGGGTCAGTGGCTCGACTGAGCAGAAAAACCCCTCAGCTGTGACTCAGCCTGGACCAGCACTCTTTCCTGGAATGTTTGTGCACCAAAAAAAGCAGGAAACAAGTGGTCCTAACCCCAAGCAACATGGCTGGAAGGCTCTGTAGATGTAGTTCCTGAACACTGACGGAGAAAACACGTCATCTGGTTTTGCCCAAAGGAGCCTTAGCAGAAAATTCTGTAAAATAAGGTGTTTTGAGCCATTGCTCATTACGTGCAAAGCACCACAGGAGGCTGTGCAGGGCAGTGACCCTCCCATGAAAGTGGCTCTGCTCAGTCACAGAACCAAACCACAGAACCACACATTTGTGAGTCTCCCTCCCTAAGCACAGCAGCCTGGAGAGGCCCTGCTGCAGGTGAGTGTGCAGCTCTCCACCCTGGATAGTTTCAAGTGCATTTTCCAGTTTGAAGTGTATCCACAAGAGAGACAGCAGTTTCACAAAAATACTGCATTTCTACAAGTTCCTTTGGCATCTCATCTTGTGGCAAGAGAGACAGTGGAAGCTGTCTATATGCATTTCTATTTTATGTGATACTCCAAAAGAGAAAAAGGGGAAAAAAAAAATCAGGGCTACATAGCTGAAATTGAGTACCCAACAACTAATGAACATTTTTGTCTTTTGTTTTTCTGCATCTTAGTGCCACTTCCAAACTGGCTGTCGGTCAGGAGTGGCTTGATGCCTATTTTTAGAGGTGGAGCTCAGACACTGTGGAGCTGGGCACCAAAGAAACAACACAATCTTCCTGTAGGAACAGCCGTATTATGAAACAGCAAGGCAGCCATACGGCACAAACCACAAGACAGCAAAATAGCAAATTATCAAATAGCTGCTCATTACCAAAACAATGCTCTTCCCTGCACAATAAAAACCCCGGAGCTTTTTTTTTTTTTTTTCCCCCAGAGGAGGAAAAAAAAAAAAATCAGTGAACATGCAAATGAGGGCAAAGTGAGAAATACGCTCAGTGTATATCTGCATTTTCCAAGTTAAGAGAACATTTTTGGGAATGCAAGTACAGCACCCAGACACTGCAGAGACACGCTGTTCCAGCTGCTTCTGAATGGCAAATCCTACCCTTCCCTCCCAGGGCTCTGACATCGCTGAGACACAGCTCCAGGACTGTCACACACCCCTCGGCCAGCTGCTATCTCACAGGTGTGGGTCGGTTTTACCTTGGAGACAACAAATTTTACGCCCCTGCTCTCTCAAGTCCTTCCTGGCAGCAAAGGAATGGTCATTTCCCAGCACCTGGAGGGACAGAATGTTCCTCGTAACTCAACAAAAGCCTCCCACTTCCTGACCTGCCTCCAGGCTGTTCTGGCTCTGCTCCCTCTCACCAGTGTCCCTGGCCCAGATGCTGCAGCCTCCTTTCAGATCCCTGATCCCACACCCCTCATCCCTGACCCCCAATCCCAAGGCCAGCTCCGTCAGGGAGCAATTCCCTGTCTCCCCTCTCCAGACTGGCCATTTCCATCCCAGTTTCCTCCGTGCTCCCTGTTATCCCTGTGTCCTGGTACCTCACAGCTGCAGGCTCCAGCTGCTCACATCTCCACTTTCCTTCCCACCCAGCCCCAATTTTCCTCCCCTCTGATCCCAGGATCTGCTGCCTCCCAGCGAAGATGAAATATTCAGCGATTACAGTCAGTAAACCCTAAGCATATGCAAATGCATCTTTTTGAAAAGGCTTGTATCCTGGCTAAATTCAGATGCTTTGTCATGCAAATGGAGAAAGACACATCTTTGGAATCAAATCCCTCATCCTTTCCTTTTTCAAGCAGATTTCAAGTGTTTCGAAGGAGAGGGGTATCATTGGTCTTCCACGGTAAAAGTTGAGAAAACTTTTAGCACGTTGGAAAACACGTATTGTTCTTTACCCAATTTTCAAAACGGGCCACATTGCAACCGAGCTTTTATACACTAAAGAAAGTTAAATAAATCGGCACAAGGCTTAAATATTGCATGGTAACTTTTCCACCAGAGCAGTGGAAGTTTGGCAAAGTTACTAAAAGCTTGGCTGCTTTAATACTTGTGACAGTATCACGTGCCTGGAATTTAAGCACATATGTTACCTGAAACATTTTCATGTGCTCCCAAGACACCTGTGCAGGGTGAGGGAGCACCTGAAGCACACGGCCAGTAATAAACACTGATAAACAGCTACAATTTCCAGAGCCCTCCCTTCTTTAATACAGTTTATTATAAGGTATATTCTTCTAAAATATTCCTAAGTTATTCTGATGTTCATAGATTTCCTAGGCAGCACAGCTGCAACTTTTACAAGTTAGGCCTGACGGATAAATGTCAAACCCAAACTTTCTAAAACAGGCAGGATTAAACTACCAGATTTGTCTTCAGAAGCGGGGGGGGGGCAGGTGGGGGAAAACTAATGTATCTTTTACCACCAGGAACTTAAAAAACTAGCTGGCCATTTCCCAGGGATGAGTAGCAAATTCATCACTAAAGCCAGTTAATTTTTATCTGAATTTTATTTTTATGTAGCTTACAAACATCGCACTGGAAAAATGTGACTTAGCCATGTAAACCCATGCAATGCAGTTTTTTCAAATCTGAGGGGGGAAGAAAAACATGAAAAAAGAAACCCAAAGAACTCCACTCACACAAAGGAACTGTACGTACAAACAGCCAACCTCTCAAAACAGACCTGAAGAGAAACAGTATTTTGATAAGGCATCCTTTTGTAACAAATTAAGTCGCAGTCTGTAGCTATCCAGTTAGTTTTTAACCAAAATCTGGATGTCTGCCAACCCCCAAGAAGACTAAGGGCTTCTTGGGAAGAGGACTAGTTTGGAAGACCACTGGAACACGAAGAGAACTAAACTCAATACATACATTCCCACCAGAATTTAGTTTTCCTTATATGTTTTTAGAACTGCTTTTCGCCAGATATATTTTCAACTTGAAGTATTATTCAAAGATATGGAAGATAGTTGCATTTGCAAAAGGAACTTGTGCGGTCTGGTCCTTTTTTCTTCTCAAAAGATTAGAAGTTTATAGAGTTTCACCATTTGGTGAAGTGTTGGCAGGTCCAAGCTCCTAATCCTGAAATAGTCCTATTTTAAGGAATAAGGGGGAGGGGAAAGATTGTTCACAATTGCTATGAAGATATAACAATAGAGGATGTGTGGATACTTTTTAGTCTTTTTTCCCTTGACAATGTCTGAGGTGGTGCCAGTACAGCACCGGTGTGGTGCAGAGCTACTGTTTAAGCCAAGCTTTCCATCCTTGGGCAACTGGGATGGACACAGCCCGAAATTAAGGTACAGTTGTTCCAGGGTGAGAGGAAGGGCACAAAGAGTCTTGTGATTGTCTCTTCACCTTCCTCACCCTCCTCACCATCACCTTCAGTGTTTTACCCAGCTGGGCTGCACCTCCCTGGCACAACATTCGGTGTTGTTGCCCCCAAAACCATCTCCATGCGTTGTGAAGCCAAATAACACGGGCGGTTTACCCCAGAGGTCAAGCAGAAGGGACAAAGAGAGGGGCCATAAAACAAATGCCATCTTGGAACTGAAAATTTGCCAAGGGCTATTACAAATGGCTGGCCAAAACTTGTTCGTTTTTATAGTAATTACATAACCTCAGAGGACACAAATACTGAATGCAGCACGCAGCGAGACACCGTGCTAGAAGACACACTTGGCACTGGCTTGTTCTGTAAAATGTATCACAACAAATATCACAAACAGCAGCTGAACAACACACATCTTTGCCACACTTGGTAAATAAGCTTTTCACACCCTGGTCCTTTCACTGGCACACATCCTCAAGGGGAAGTGGTCCACATAATCAAGCCATTAAAAACT
>VWZS01003964.1:0-240999 GCA_013397075.1 Rhabdornis inornatus | reverse complement strand
GAGATTTAAGGGCTCCGAGCGTTCTCGGGGTTCCGAGGGCGGGCGGAGCCTCGCCGCGGCCTCGCCCTCCCGCACCTCTGCTGCCTGGCCGGTCTCTGCGCCTCTCTCTCTCTCTTTTTCTTTCTCTCTCTCTCTTTTTCTCTCTCTCTCTCTCTTTTTCGGGTTAGCTTTGCGGCGTTTGTAATGCGGTTTATTTAAATGCGTCAGTTTTAGATCTGTCTTGACAAAACACAGGCTGGTCTGGTCGTATTGTGAAGCGGTAGAACCTTTGGGGTTTCCCCTTTTATGTGTAAACTTGGATGGTTAACATGTGGGAATAGACAAGCTAAAAAACCTATGATCTTTTCAGGTTTCGTGTTTTACTAGTTAAATGTTTTGCCTATGTTGATGTCTCCTTGTGTTGATTAATTCATTAATCTGTTTTAATTAACTGAACAAAGGTAAAGACTGAAGCAATTCTTTCAACTTCAAACACAGAAATCCTTGTAAGACAATAAACTCAACTTTGAAAAGTGTCGAAAAGATAATTTATTTATTTGGACGTTCTGCTTGACGGTGTACAAATTCATTTTGATGGATAAAGGCGCAACTGCTAAATCGTCATCTGCTGTGTTCACCCCAAATGCTGCTAAAGGATGGGTGAAGAAGAGGGATGGAGCCTTACAAGCTGCAAAATGGAATGCTTCTTTAGCTTCTAAAATCAAAACTAAATTAATAAGTAAGTCTTGTTAAAATAAAACTGAAGCTGTATAGTGTACTTAGAATATCTGGCTTCAAAAGGAATAGCAATTGTATTTAACATGATTAGCTGAAATTCTGCCTGTTAAAACATTCTGTAACAGATAGGTATAGGTAGGTTTTCATTAGGACAGTGGGAATATATATTTTGCATATAAAGCTTTTTTCTTTGTGTTGTCAAAACTCACATTTATTATGAGAATGTTTGAACATTTTAATTTGTAAAATTTATTAATTTTTAAAGAAATTTGCCAACATTTTTACGCCTGTGAAACTATCAATTTTTGAATGTTTTCTTTTTAAAATAACCTTACTTTTAAAAATCCAGACTCTATGCATGAAATAAGCTTGAAACAGACAAAAGTCATTAGAATGACAGCCACATAAACAGTTTTATATTGGAAGTTGTTAGGCTTTGTTGCTGTTGCAACAGAACCTACAGATAAAAATGTTGTCATATAGTGATAATTCACACAGAGGGCCTGAAATTGAAACTGTTGAAAATATTATTATTTTGTCTCCTTTAGATAACTCATCTATGTTTAAAGTATCATTACAACAAAATAACAAAGCATTAGCTTTGGCTTTGAATGTTGAAAAAGAAAATTCTCGCAAGCTAAAGAATGAGAAGATTTTTCTTCAGAAGGAAGTAGAAAAACTCCAGCTTCATAATATCTCGCTTCGTCAAAAACTAACCTGTTTGGTATGCTGCAAATAATATCATTTAAACTTAGAGCAGCTAAACTAAGCTTTTATCTTTTTTTGAAACTTAATATTACTTCTTAAAGTGGTAGCTTAAAATACATATCTCAGATTTGTGAAGTTATATCACTGGACAGCATAATATTTACATTTAATTTTTCTTTTGTAGCTTTTTATTTTGTCTATCAGTGTGTGTATTTATAGCTATTTCTGTCCCAGGTTCACCTTTATATTTATAGGTATTGAGATGAGTTTGTGCTCAAGTCTAAAAAAAATGCAGTATAGATTAACCTTTTATATCTTGTCTCTTCTTATGTCAGAAGCCACTTAAAATATATTTTTTCTATTACATGCAGAATAAAACTCTTATTGGAATAGATGCATTTTTGAACGAAAATCTCTTAACTGCAATAGAAATAAGCAGTCCTTCTGAGGTAAGATGTTTTTCAACTTTATCATATTGAACTAATCTTCCAGGGTAAGATTTTCAAAGCATGAAATTAAGTGCGATGTTGAAATACTATTTGTGTTGTAAAACATTTACCCCAGTTCCTTAAAACCTGGGATTAAACCAGTGTGGTAAAATAGATTTAATTTTACTGTACTGAAAATTTAGGATTTAATCTAGTTTCCAAAGTATCTAAAAGTTAAATATCAGTTAGCCTGAAAGAAGAATCATATGGTTAAAAAAAAAAGAGCTTAGCACTTCAGTACGTAGCGAGCAAGCTACCTGCCTTCCTTGCTTAGTGCTGCAATAAGTATCTTACATCTGGAAACTTAACCAGAAAACATAGTCCATGTTAATCCTTCTGCCATGGAAAAAATACAATTAATTTTTAAAAAAGGAAAATACTATGCTGTCTGTTCTCAACTCACTTAGTGTTTCTCTGTGTTTCTACATGTATAATGCAGTTTTTGTGAGTTATAGCTACATTTAGAATGTACATTCCTTTGGGGTAAAATTTTGTTATGTATTTTGATGAATTTTGTAACAAAATATTTTGCTTTAATATTACTGCATGCGTTTGAATATCACGTCTCCCATCAGTGCATGTATTTTTTTCCCATTCATTTTTGTGGTTTTTTTTCCCGTGTGGATATTTCCAATACTTAAAATGTAAGAGAATATTTAACTATTTATATTTCCCTGCTGTTCTTCTTTTGAAAGGATCTCCAGAGTTCCTTTCCCCTGTCAGCTGGCCCAAGCAGCCCTACTGGTCACAAGTTCAGGAGCGCACGTCGGTCACCTCGGTAGGTGGTTGTATTAAATGCCAAAGGTGGTTGGTGTCTGTGGCTTTCTCTTACTGCTAATCTATGTATATTGTCCTAGGTAGTTTTGAGGTAATGAGAAACCATTTCCTGTTTAATCCAGAAATAACCCGTTTGCAATTCAGAGTTTAGAGAGAGAGTGGTAGGCAAAACTTGTGTTTAAGTAAGTGACTGCATGTTTCATATGATCTCACCAGCCCAAAGCAGAATTATCTATCATCAAAAATACATTTGCCCCAAGACAGAACCCAATATCATACTTGATATCTTGTTTTCTGCTATTATACATTATTAAGGGAACATTTTAAACAATTGAATGTCATGAAAGAAAATGCAATAAAAACGTTTATAGTAAAATTTTCTTTTTTCAGATCTGTAGAATTGTCAGCAAAGCTTCCTTACATTGCAAGAGCTAATGCAAAGCAGCAAGGTAGCCCTTCTCTAGGTGAAGTGTCAAATCCTTACAAGTGTATCACTAATTCGACAGAGGAAATGCATTCAGATCAAATCCAGTTTGCATCACTCTTGCCTTCTGGTACGAATAATCAAAAGTTAGTTGAAACAGAACCAATGGTTGACAAGAACAGATTTTTGAAAGGTATGATGTATGTCTGTGTAAGTGATTTATTTTTCAAGCTCTCTGAGAATTAGTATTTAATAATTCATTACTCAATGTGCAATACAAAAGGTATAGTGAGATTCCTAAACTGTAGTAAACTAGTGAAAAAAAAATGCTCAGCCATAAGTATAGGTGTCCTGACAATCATGTATAGAATAATATTCATTGAAATTACATAACTAAGATAACCAAATAATAGCTGAAGTAGTTACAGAAAAACAGTTCTATTTCTTTCCATTTTCAAAAGTCCAACTTCAGTAAATTATGAAATTAGCTTCAGTTTACTAAATTTTTAACGACCAACCATAGAATGTGTGTATTCAGTTTTTTAAAAAAGTGCAATTTTCCCTACTTCTGGTTCAGCCTTCAGTAGTTTTGTGCAGATAACTACACTCTATTCTTCTCCCCAAGCTGCTGAAATTTTTTCCTTTGCAGAGCATCAGCTGTGTGCAGAATTAAGTTGCAATAGTACCTTCCTGACTCATGGAAAAAATACACAATCCATAGAACAGTCTGAGGAGCCTGCAGAACAATATCATGGTAGTTCATTGCCATCCTATGAAAATGTGACTGAAAGAAAGAGAAATGCAGTACTTTGTAAGTCAAAAATTCAAACTAATATAAAGGATTTTGATAAAAAATGTAGGTCATTGAATCTGCCTCATCATGCTATCAACAGTAGCAGCAACACCAATGATAGGAATTTCCAGGAAGGTTCAAGTGACTTATCTCGGATTATTCTTTCACCTCTTAAATTTAACAATGAAAATAAGACAGATTTTAACAAGCTGCTTTTTAATGACAAGATGAAGCCTGAAGAAACTGTTTATGATGCTGATATGGAGTTGACTGCTAGTGATGCAAGTGAACTACTCACAGTTACAGCAAAAGGCAATTATAAATTGCATCGAAATAAAATTAATAGTGCCAATTCTGACAAAATATTACCAAATTTCAGAAAAGTAAAATATTCTAAGAAGGATAAAGAAAAAAGCAAGACTGAAGTCCATTCAAATTTGCATGCAGAAGAAAGGCACCCTAGGGCTGATGTTAGTGAAATTTCAGAAACTACTGATTCACAAACTCAGTTATTCCAAAGTCGGATAGAACAGCTACCTACAGGAAATTCTGTAGAGCAACAGAGTGGAACAAGTAAAGCTAAGGATGCTAGGAGGACATACCAGGTTAATGTAATGAGTCCAAGAAAACAGGAGACAAATAAAGAAACTTCCTCAGAAATGTTTGGAGAAGTGGACAGCAGAATACAAAAAACAGACTCGAGCTCATCTGTTAACAAGATCCCCCCAGAAGTTTATTGCGCTGAAAATTTACCATTCCAAGATAACATTCCTGATGTATTGCCTTCTTTACAGGAAGGCTTTATGAATACAAATGAGAAAGATAACAAACCAGCAATGAAGAGGAAAACTACTCAAAACCTTTCCAAAGCAAACACAGCAAAATCCTGTAGAGAGGAAAATGGCCAGTATGGAGAATGTATTTTGAAAAAATCTCAAACAGAGGTAAACGAGTGTGACAGCAGCAAAAGAAAACAAGACCAGAAGAATATTACACAGAGGAAAAACAACAAAAAAAGTAGTTACAGACAAGGTGGAGAAACTGAAAAGGACAGCCCTCATAAAGTTAGTCAGAAGGCAGACAAAAAGAGCAGCCATTTTTCACCAGGCAGATTGAAGCGTACATTGGCAAAGGCCAGCCGGAAAGCATGCATAATACCAAAGGAAAATCTTATGCGGTTCTCAGTTTGTAAAAGTGAAGAATTGAAAAATAAGGATTCATTGCTTGCAGAGACTGGAAAGAAAGTAACTATAACTCAAGAAATGGAAGTAGCTTTAGTTACTCAGAGTGGTGCAGCCCTGTATACACCAGAAGCTAAAGAACAGGTTGATGATGATGCTAACAGGTTAAAGAAAGTAGATTCCTCAGCAGTGGCCAAAAAACCAAAAAAAAACACTTCCCAGGAGAAAATAAGTAATTTTCCTGATAAGCATGTAAAGCAGAAACAGAGGTTTAGTTCTGATGTTACTGAGACCAGACAAGAAAAAGGTTATTTCGGGCATATTGGTCAGGGGGATCAGAATATTTTGGATGACCAGGAAGTCCCTCATGAAATTAATTCCTTTGTGAGTAAGGTGAGGCCTGCGATTGAAGTTGAATGCTCTAAGAATATGCCATCTAAGGCAGAAAGCTTTTCCCAGGAAGGTCTTTCCAGTGTGGAGCTCCCAGCTCTTGATAATGCTTCCATCAACTTCTCTATATTGAAAAGCTCTGAAATCCATGGGCAAAATGATCATAATGAAGCACCGGATGCTGAAAAAGCAGAACAAAATATGGATCATATTTCTAAACGGAGTAACAAAAATACTCTGGCACCTTGTCATGGTAAGTGTGTGGGCTAGAAAAAGCAAGGCATTTTGAATTAGGTAGTGCCTGAAATACTGGTAACATGTCTTCCCTTAATTCTGTCCTCTTGTTGCTTGTTTAGAGCAGATAAAACAAGAATGGAAAAAAATTAAGAATGAAAATCATCAAAATTTTCTATGTCATGTGTCAGTCCCAATATCCTTTTAAATCGTGGTGACTAATATCCTTTTTGCTTTTCAATATATCCCAAGATGATACTTATTAGGGCAGATGTAAGTAGCCTACATTCTTGAGAAGCAATTTTAGTTAAAGCATGTATTCCTTTTTTGAAGAATTACATTACATTCAAAAATTTGGGGATTGAAAGATAAAATAGCTTGAGCTCTTTTCTAAGGGAAACAAGACAGAAGTACACTGTTCCCTTCTTAAATAGAAAATATAGCTGTACTTAAAGATTTCATTTTTGTTTCTTTAGAAACACTGCAACTCAACAGGAATTCTGATATCTAGAAGTATGTTGAGTTTTTCTATAAACTGCCCAAGTGCCAACTTTGATGTGACAATCTCTTTTTTTAAGTAAGATACATTAAAAACATAATAGAAGTTCAATGTAGTCTGGAAGATAGGTTTAAAATCTTCTATAATAAATGCAATTATTATAATGCAATGTAATTGAGTTAATGGAATATATAACTAACACATCTGTACAAGAGTTTAAATGTACTTCAGAACATAGCTTTGAAATTTCATAGCATTAGGGATCTATTTTGTAAACATATGTGTTCTCAACAAGTTCCTGTTTATTTCATAGTCTGAGAAAGCCCCAACACCTAGACAGTATCCTAGCTCAAATTAATAGTTTGAATCCCAAACTATTAAGCTAATACTGCCTCAGATTCATTTGAATGCTAGAACACAATGGCCAAAAAAATCTCCTGTTTTACATGAGAACAGAATAGGAACACTGGCAGAAAGAGACTGTTGTGTAAGGCATCACTCTTTGTGATTTGCAGTTGCATTTTCTCATGTTCAGTTCCTTCTTTGGAACATGGAAAAAGGATCCCATACTTTTAGTAGCTTTAATAGTAAATTAGTAAGCCCTTGTGATCAGCAGTATCAAACGCTGCTGGCATAAAAAGCAAAGGTAGTTATTTGATCTTCATCTATTTAAGCGTAGTTCAAAAGACAGCTAAGTTTTCATCCTACATCTAAATCCAGTTCTTGAATTGGAAGATTGCTATGCTCATTTTTTACACATAGGCCCAAAAAGAAGGCATAACACTAGAAAATGCAGAACGAAAAAACTCATCTACAGCTTGACCCTTCAGATTAAATGTGTGACCTCCCCCTTTGTTCAAGGCCAGGAGCTGTGTGCAGTGTTACTTTTGTAAATGCAATAAGGGAGTCCTGAACACTCACGGGGCTGCTCTGAAATGTCCCATGAGCCAAGGCAGACCTCAAACAGCTCCAAGTTTGTACAGGATGAAGGATGCTGTAGTAGCACTTTCTTTGGTCATCTATCCCATTTTGTGTTAGCATAGGAGCAGTAACCAATGTACCTGAATTAAGAAACACATATTAAAAATAATTATTAATTGAATTTGCATAATGATTCAGGAAATATTTAAAATTAAACATATAAACGACTGTATTTACAGGGAGAAAAGCTTTCCAAGATCTGACAAATACTAGTATACAATTTCACACTTCTGTACCTAAATCCCCCCAAACTTCAGAAGACTCAGCACCACTGAGACGAAGCAGATCCACCGTTTGCTACAAGGAGCCCAGTCTACACAGGTGAGTTCACAATAAATTGGGGCTTTTGTTCTTGTCTTTTGCATACATAACTACCCCCAGTAAAGATTGGTTATTAAACCCCCGAATAAACAGTTGAGCTATCACAAATCTCTTTTGCAAAGATACTTCAGTGTTGATACAAAGCTTCTCCAGTTTGTGTGGCAGAATTTCTGAGTGCCAAAGTAAGACAACAATAGTATTCAAATTCTAAAATATCGGTTGGACTAATACAGAATAACAGTGAATCTTAATGTTTATCATGATATAAACCCCTTTAGAGATGAATAATTATGAATGTTATACTTAAAGGTAAATTATACCATAATAATGTCCTTGTAATCTTGTCAAATGGAAAGGAAATTTATGTACTAATATTATATAATTCAGTAGTTTTGCTTTAACTAGCTGTATATAATATAAGAAATCATTTAAGGTATATTAATTTGATAGTTATATTTGATATATTATTTTATAATTAATTTCCCTCTTAGTATTCTTAGAAAATTTAGTGGCACAGGATTTTATCGATTATTAAAAGACAAGACATAAATTGTGAAATAACTTCTAAAATTTAAAAGAGGATTTGAAACCCAAACTTCCATTAAGAAAACTAATATATTTGCCCTCACATTAATAGATCTAAATATAAACAGACCTTTAGGTTCATTACTTCTGAAAATATTCTGCAAGTTTTTGTCAGAAAGTTGTTGAGGTTTTTTTGTTTGGTTTGGATTTTTTAAAAGTATGATATTAATTTAAGGAACAGTTCCACTATGTTGAGTGTGTTTAGTAAGTAGGATGTGTATTCATGAGGTAAAGACAGTAGAAAGGCTTCCCTGGAACAGTGTTGAGAGTGACAGGATTATAGCAATTTACTTTATGACAAAGGTCTAAAAAGCCTTTTTTTTCTGGCAATACTGTGGCAGGAGAAGAACATAAATGCACAAACTGAAAAAAAATTTGGAGCACTCTTCTCATACAACCTCAAAATATTTTTTACTTCTGTGAGTAAGCTAACAATTGAAGCAGTGAGAATGAGGGAAAGTAGAAGCTAAAAGTAATGTAGGAAGTCTTCACTTTATCACTGGCAATTCAGAAATATTTATGCCTGATAACTTATAAAAAAAATTGGAAAGGGATTTGAGTCACACTTACTTTACTATTGTCTTATATGCCAAAATGCTGTAGTATTATATATTAACACATTGCCACTCTTTTACCCCAAAATGATGTTTTGTATTTTTGAGAAACAGTAACTAATAACACAAGAAACGCTGATGTCAGTCAAGATTTTAGATTATTGTCTTCTATTTATATTTTAGTTGCATTTACACTGTCCTGAATGGGTACTGATAAGTGTTCAGTTTAAATAAGTTTTGAATTTTGTTTTATAGAAATATCACATCCTAATATGATAGAGGTCACATAAAAAGACAAATATTTCTCGCATTATTTTGCAAAGTGGTAGTTATCTGTGTCTTGCTTTTTCAGACATACTTGTTTTCCACAAATTTAATTTCTTTAGTGTATCAAGCTTTTATTAATGCTATTTACAATTTGAATTATTATTATTACATTACTATAGTTGCATAGGTGCTTGATGATAGGTGCCTCATGTCTTATTATTTCTTGTCTTTACAGCAAATTAAGGCAAGGAGATCAATTTACAGATACACAATTCCTGAATTCCCCAATCTACAAAGTTAAAAATAAAGGAAATTTTAAAAGCAAATCAAAATTTTATTGAAGAATAGAGAATTGCCTTTATGGACAAGACGTCTAAAATGGGTATAATTGTTTATGTATATATGTAAATGTTTAGCAATATAGAGTGTTTGTTGTTCTTTGATTAGTAAAGATCTTCCACAGTGAAATTTTCTGGAGAAGAACCTCTATAAAAGGGGCACAGAATACTTTACTGAGGAAGGCACATACAGGTTAGACTCACTCTTGTTTTGCATTGCTGGTCAATAATTTATAATCTGTTCAAATGGTTTGCAGCACTTCTTAAATTGTTGGAAAAGATATGTTTTAATGAGAAATAAAAATAAACCAGCTTTGGGAATTGTACTGTGAGTTTTTCATATTTATTTTGAGTGGAATAATTTCTCAGTGCTAGTTGGAACAGATACATGCTTCCCAAATTTTTATTAATTTTTTGAAATAGATGGAGATAGTCCCTCTTTTTTTGATAGCTGACTTTTAGATTTGACAGAATCACCCTGAGATTTGAATAAGGAAATCTCATTGAGAAATAATGGAGGGAAGTCAAGTGTCCACACTGTGTGCCAGAGGCAGCAAGGAAGAAAAAAGCACTGCAATAGCAATTCAGTAGCAAATAGGATCCAGACAAAGCAACACCTTGAGTTTCCAGTAGAGAGTGCCAGTGTTACAGGTAATACATTCAGCTTTCAGGTTTTGGTACTGCTTCCCCTCTGCATTCCATAATGTGCTGTCAGCTGACAGTTTTCTGGCAGTATCTGATTTGTCGATGCTGCCAGATGCAGGTGATAGCTCACTACCCACACAGCTTTTACACATTGCAATGGATAAGGTTTGGGTTAATTTTGCAACAGAAAACCATTTTTGATGAGATAGAGATTTTGATAACTTTATTTTAGTAACAGATGGTGGTTTTTCATGCATATTGCAGTAGATGTTACTAGTTTAAACGGGCCTAAAAATTGGTCAGACACATTAATGGAAGAAAAATCTATGAGGAGTTATCAGAAACACCATTTCTGGAACAGGATGTTCCTGAACTGCAAATTTTTCAAGTCCGGAAGATGATTCTGGAGAAGTCTTACTAAGCCTTTGACCAATTTTTGTACCTTTTCCAAGGACATTCCCTGTTGACACTTTCAGAGACCAGTTCTTTGGCTAGCCTGACCTTTTGTCTGATACAGTATGTCTGTTTTCATGAGGTATAACTGATACTCTTAAATTTATAATACAGTCTTTAAAAGTATATTCATAAAATAGAATATATTCTTTTAAAATGATAATACATTCTTAAAAACGTTCTTTTAAATGTACTCTTTGTACTTCATTGTAGATTACATTGTAAGCTGGGAAGCTGATGGAGATAATAGGCCTTTAACACATGTTAAAGACAAGAAGGTGGTTGGGAGTAGCTGGCATTGCTTTGCAATCAGGGAAACAGGCTTTATGAAACCTGATAGTCTTCTACAACTAGTTTGATGGGTGAGGGTAGAGCACTAGATGTTTGTCTCAATTACAGGAGGGCTTTTGACATTTTCTCTGATAACATTCCACAGACAAACTGACGAAGTATGGGTTTGTTAAGGGCACAGCAAGGTGAGTTGAAAACCTGGACGTTTATGATTAGTGCCAAATAGTCCAGCTAGAAGCAAAACATTAGAGCTCCTTAGGGTTTCACACTGCTGCTAGCAGTGATTAGCACATTCACTAACAACCTGTATGAGCCAGTGCACTCTACACAAGTCTACAGTTGATATGAAGCTGGAAGGAGTGGCTGAAGTAGCTGGAAGGAGTGGCTGAAGTACCCCATGGTTGTGTCATCATTCAGAGGGATCTGGTCAGGCTGGAGAAATGTGCTGAGAGAATCTCAAGAAGTTCAACAGGAGGAACCTACATCCTTCTCCTGTGAGTTGCCAGAATTTCAGCTGTGTATTTTGACAGGAAAGGAGCTCGTACATATCAAAACACACCCCTGAATATGGCTTTCTGGTGTGTCCATTCTACATGTAAGTCTGGAACTATAACCATAAACACTAAGAGGCATAAACGTATTATTTACAAATACTTAAGTAATACCACAACTATTTTCTGCTGTATTTATTTTGTTATGGTCTGTAGCCCTAAGGCAGCTTCCTCGAGATCCTGTAGGACTTTCCATGTATGAATTTAGAGTTAAATGTATCACTAGTGAGATAGTTTACAAAGGGGACATTTATTCCCTAAACAGAGAGTTGTCTAGCTGTGGTTACTAGTTGCAAAGATCATGTGAAGGTTGTAAGTATACAGCAGTAAGTAGAGCAAGCTGTTTTCATATAGAACCTTGCAGTACAAACAGAGTATTCAATCAGTATAAAAATTCTTCCAATAAAAAACTTACCTCATCACCCAGGCAATGTGATCTGCATTGCAAAACAGAGCTGCTAACGTTATCTGGGAAGTTTCAGCAGACAGACTTTCTTTCTGAAACATGCTGTGTACGTCACCCCATTAGCAAGACTATTATGAAGAGGTGCAGAAATGATTGGGAAGATAGATTCTATCCTTCAATGTTACTTTTTTAAAAGAAGTACACACAGAAATTATTAAGCATTTTTCCTTGTTTTTTATTACCAAGTCTGTAATTAATTTATTTTATATTTAATTGAAATGCTCTTGCTAGCTTCCACTACTTATCAACATCACCAGCTGTGTCATTAGAAACCCTCAAGAAATACCTGTTAAAACTTGTGTTCCCAGTGCTGGCACTGCAGCAGCAAAATACAGTGGTTTTTAAAATGGTTGTTTCTCTCTGCTGCCTGCGGTTTGAAAGCTAGAAACAGAGGCACATGCTTTTATCTTCCCAGAAAATAAATAATCTCTTTGGGGATGGGCTTAATTATTTTTTCAGTGAAGGTCGTGTTGTTCCACAAAGCCTCAGGTGTTACCAGCTAGACTGCTAAGGTGTCCCAAATACAAGCATGTAATTTTCAATAAAAGTAGAAGGCCTAGGGCTTTATGCCTTCATTTCTTCCATTCCTTTAGTATAGATATCTTTCAAAGTAAGAAAGCATAAAGGAAGTGGCCTGAAGATGCATAGAAGTTTTTTTAAGTAAGTGTAAAATCATATTGTTGCTAGTTCCCTTCTTTCCTTGTTTTCTCTATCCTCACTCTTGTTGCTCAAATTGATGTTCAATAATAGAATACAGAGAAAACTCGCTTTGTTATTTCCTGGGTTGAATTTCTTTTAATTGTTACACAAAATGATCACATGAAAGCAACATAAAGAACGTTGCATTGTCTTTAAACTTCACTATATGTGCTTGTTTTACTAGGTCATTTGATATATTAGAAGCTCTTTGTAATAAAAGTGATGTAAAAGCAGCTCATGATTTTTGGCATAAAAATCAACTTCTAGCCATCACCAGAAATTAGGGTAATTTTGCTGAGGATAAGGTAATTTGAACTTCTTTATGTAGCTTTAAAGTTGCTTTTTCTCATGTTTAATTGAAATTTTGTAGGAAATTAATTCCATATATTTTGATTATACAGAAGTATTTTTTCTTAAAATCCTTGCCTGTACAAGTAGCCCTTAGAAATGGCTATGATACCTGGACCTTACTGCTGATTATTTTGTGAAGGCAAATATAACCAAAAACCCCATTGGTCACATGATCACTACACTGCTGGAGTTTATCTCAGTTTAAAATTACTCTTGGTGATTTTATTATGAGAACCTGATAACAGTGCACAGTGATAATGTTGCCGTTTTGCTCTGCAGGAACACCTGTGTCCTTTGAGAAAGTGTGAGGTATGGCTTAGCTTTGGAACACTTAAAGAACACCTTAAGAGGCTGAAGTACAGAAGTATTTGTAGTCAGCTGAGGACGCTGAAAACCATGACCGTGTTACCCCGGGGCCGGGTAGGGCCCTGCTCTCCCCGCCCCGCTGTGCCGCGGTCCCGCCCTGCAGAACGAGGCGCCTCCAGCTGCTCGGCTTCGCCTGCTGCCCCCGGTCCGGGGCTGGCAACCATGGCTCTGCGAGCGGCCGCGGCGCCTGACGAGCTCGTTTTCTATGTGAATGGGAGGAAGGTAAGTGTACCCTGGAGAAGGAGGGGGTGCTGTGCCTGAAAGAACCCCGAAGGGCACAGATTTGGCTTCCTCACTTTATTCATGGGAGTGTAACCGAATCCTCGCACAAACCTCCAGAAGAAGGTTGGGTGCTTGCATCACATTTTGGCTAGCTCTGCTATATTTGGGAGGAAAACCGTGTCAAAGTTAAACACACTGTCAGTTGGGTATCAAACTTGGCTGGTAAGAAAACCACTTTTTTCATTGGTTTCTCTGGCTTCTCATCTTTGATGGTGTCGGGTTTTCAGAGGCACAACTGAAAGCAAGACTCTGGTGCCCAAATTTGGCCTATTGACAATAAAGGTAATATTGCAAGGAGTGGCTGTTGATCTAAAGCAACTGTAACTGACCGAATAAGTACTCTACTAGATCGAGAATGTGGGTATTTCTCTTGCTCTCTGTTGTCAGTTTCTTACAGCAAGCGAAGGTTAATATAAATAAAACTAGAAAAGAAATTGCTACTGCCGATAGCCTTAAAGGCTTCCTCTAGTGTTTTTTCCAGTACGTCAGAGTGCCAGGGAGGCTTTAGGATCTGCAAATCATTAGTTAGTTCTTCACACTGTCTTTAAAGTTCTGCATTTTTATTTCTAGTGTGACCGAAGGTCAGTTCCCTCAGTATAACGTTTCACTGAGCAGCAGTTATTTTTAGTACTTGCAAGGTGCCCTAACGCTTCTTTTCTGGAAATTTATCTGTCTGAAAAGGACTTTCTGGAAGGAGCACAAACTCTCCTGTGGTGTTTCTCAATTAGTGTAGTTCTAAGAGGGAACCAGAGAAGGATTCTCTTCTGGCTTTGTGTGAGTATAGTCTGTGCCCTGAATTTTGAGAGGCCTTGGTTTCTTAATTAAACCTTGTTTTTACTTTTTTTCTGTAGATAATAGAGAAAAATGCTGATCCTGAACAAATGCTCTTGTCTTATCTGCGAAAGCGGCGTATCCTTTTCTTGTCTTTTCCCTGAAGTCACTCATGTGAAAGCCTTATTCAAGCAAAATTCTCATGAATTTTAATTCAAGGTTTAATTACCAGATTAAGGAAGTTGTGATTCCTCTAAGATAAATCAACCACACTAAATGATGTCTCTTTCTTAATCCAAATATTCTTCAGTTGAGCTGCTGTATTTTTAGCCTGGCTTTTTAAATACACAAAGTTATGCCATCAGGCACAATGAATATGTGTCTGTGTTCTGCCCCTCTCACCTCATAAAGAAGTCTAAAAACCTAGTGATCAGTATATATAAAGTTTGACAGAAGTCCCCAAGCTTTGTAATAGTCCCTCTCCTGATAAAGGGGAGATCTTGTGATGAGAACCTGAGGCTGATGGAATTTTGAGGGGCAAAAAGGCCCTTTTGGTGGTTTTGGAGCATTAAATTAGCAGTTTGTTGATTCACAGTTTTAGATTGGCCACTGTTCCAGATTCACAGAAATGAGCACTTCTCTCAAAAGTGTGATCTTTCAGATGAGATGCAAGGCAAATATCCTGATTATAAACGGGCCTTCTGGGAGAAACTGGGAAATTGGTTTTAGTGTTCCACTGGAATTTCAGATATACAGCTGGTTTGCCCATTATGTATTTCTTCCTTTCATATTTTCACTTGGAGGACTATTTTTTCACTTCCCCTTTCTGTCCCAACTTACTCCTCTTCCAAAATAAATCATAATCAAGTTTTCTGTTTTCTTGAGGGTAGGATTTTGGTCATGTAATTTCTTAGCTTCCATCTTGCTTTCATTGAAAATTTTATTCCAATATAGAAAGAAATCCAATACATATGCTGATACCAAACTGATTCTGTCTTCCTTAGGGGTTTAGGAAAAAAGGTGGTCTCAAGCCTTTGAGTAGAATAAAGAGCAGAAAGGAACCAGATAGTTATTTTCCCTAATGACAGCATTTTCAGTCCGTCTTACAGGAACTAAGTATGGCTGTGGAGGAGGTGGCTGTGGTGCCTGCACAGTGATGATATCAACTTATGAGCCAGCTTCAAAGAAGATACGGTATCCTCAACAGAATATTTTGAAAACTGCAGAAAATCTTATGATTGTAGATACCATTTCCAGATATGAAACTTTAAAAACAGAGTTGTAGAACTTGTACTTAATAGTAAAAGAATCTAGAGGAAGGGTCACTTTAATCCAAAAAGAGAATGCTGTTAAAGTTGCTGTTGATTCAGCTCTATTGTAAATTTGCTGAACTATCATATTCAAATGCTTGATTTAGTTATAAATACTGACAGCCCCTGCAAGAGGTTGTAGGAGACATTAATTTAAGACCCTTTGGCTTGACCTTGATGTGGCTCCTACCTGCAACTCTGTATGGTGGTTTAAGTTCAGCTGGTGACTGAGGGCCATGTAGCTGCTCACTCACTCCCCCGAGTGGGATGGGGGAGAGAATCATAAGGTAAAAGAGAAAACTCAGGGGTTGAGAAAAGACAGTTTGATACAGCAAAAGCTGCTCGTGTGAACAAAGCAAAGTAGGCAATTTACTCACTACTTCCCATCATCAGGCAGGTGTCCAGCCATGGCCAGGATAGCAGGACACCATCATCTGTAATGGGTACTTGGGAAGACAAACACAATCACTCCAAAACTTCCACGCTTTATTCTTCTTCCCATAGCTCTATATGCTGCACATGATGCCATATGGTATGGAGTATGACTTCGGTCATTTTGGGTCAGCTGTCCTAGCTGTGTCCCCTCCCAATTTCTTGTGTCCCTCAGCCTCCTCATTGGTGCTCTGCAGTAACTAAACATCCCTGTGTTATCAGCACCGTTTCCAGCACAAATTTAAAACACAACCTGACACTGGCTACTCTGAAGAAAGTTAACTCTATCCCATCCAAAACAAGCATACTGTCATATGATTGGTGGGAAGGTAGGGTAGGCAGAAGTTTGTGTCTTACCAGCCCTTTAATACTGAACTCCATCCATTACACCCTACCCACGAAAAGAAAGATTTTGAAACTCAAAACTGAAGTTCCATTAAAATGGCTTAAAATTGCTTTTAAGTTGAGAAAACTCCAATCAAATTGTTAAATGGTTACATGTCATTGTGCATTGAAGTGTTTGTTAGGTGGGGAAAAAACATTCCAGTTGTCCTTTTGCACAGTTACATTACATTAGAATGCAAAACAAATGAAAATGTTTGAAGTTAATGAAGGAGCTAAAATTAAAGTAGACTCCTGAAAAAAAAATTTCAACTGTATTAAAAAACCAAATAATTATATTAAAATTATTAAATGCTTTGAAGAATTTTGTTTTTGGTGTGTTGTTTTTTTATTTAGTATGATATTTATTTTACATCAGAATTTCCTTTGGATCAGAATTTTGATTATAAATTTGCAGCAGTAATTCTTTACTTCCTTCCAATGACTACACCAATCTTCCGTTCCCTATCTTCCTCCTCCAAAATACAATTGACAGATTGCTTGTGGGCAAGAGAGACAAGAGGGCAATTAGAAAAGCCTGAGGTATTAAGGAAGATGTAAATTCCGTGGAACTGGCCTAATAGATACATTTTTATATGGGGGACAAGAGACATAGCTAGAAAGTGATCCCTTCTTATTCCAAATGTTAATAGTGGCTGCTTTGTAAGTATGACCTATGTCTTGATTGACTGAAAAATAATACTCAGATTTGTTTATTATAATAATATTCATGTTCTTTATTCTCCTTTATGTTCCAAAGACACTATTCAGCCAATGCATGTTTGCTTCCCATTTGCTCCTTGTATGGTGCAGCAGTGACTACAGTGGAAGGTGTTGGAAGTACGAAAACCAGGATTCATCCAGTTCAGGTGAGAGTACAGCATCACTGTATAGGAGGATTACTCATTTCTTTTTTGGATGGGATGGCTTTAGTGACAGTGCTTTTAGGGCATAGGAATTTCTTAAGATGGTTGTTTTCCCTGCTAAATGACGACAGAGGACAACATTGTTTTCTGGTGGCTGATTGATCAAGGCTGATGACGTGGCTCATGATGGATCTTACTTTAATATTGACAGTCTGATCAAGTAGTTGGTATATAATGATTGTTGGAGTGGGTCAGGCTTTGCTCTCTTTGGGCTACACATCTCAGACAGTGTCTCTTTGGCTCATGTTATAGTATAAATACAAAAGAAGGCAGGAGTCCACTGAAGGTTAATTAGCTTCTTTAGTAAAATGTGCCTGAACATCACACCCAAAATAATTATTCTCATTTGATATTGCTTAAAGTGTTTTACTTAAAACATCTGATTTATTACAAAAGGCAACATTTTGTTTGGCATCTCCCATTTAAGAGAGCATTTATTAGAATGGAGATGAGTGCTGGAAGGAGTGTTGGTTTTGGTATTTCATTTCAGGAAAGACTTGCCAAGTGCCATGGCTCCCAGTGTGGTTTCTGCACACCTGGGCTGGTGATGTCCATATACACTTTGCTAAGAAACCACCCAGAACCAACTTCAGAGCAGATGATTGCAGCTCTGGCTGGTAAATATTGCCACTTTTTATTTTGCGAGTGTATTCCTGAAGCATTTCTTCAGATGCTTTGTCTGTGTGAGTGCCTGTGTGTGTGAGTATACATGCATGGATGATGTATTCTTACGAACTATGCTTCCTAGAAGTGTTGCTACTGGATGCAGACCTTGTATTCCCTGTCATTCTTTTCTCCTGGAAAATGAAACATGGAGCTGTGGATTGTTTCAGGTGTTCAAAACATCCCCGTATGTGTCTTCTGAAGTGCTTAAAATCAGATGTGCAAAAACGATGTCATACTGGAGAAGCAGCTGCCTCTGAGCATCTCCGAGGTCCCTTTATATCTGGCGTTGAGAATGTTGTAAGCCTTTTAGGATAGGCCCTTTGCAGTAGGATTAAAACAGGTGTTTTTTTAACTTCCTTCACCTCTAGAAGTAAGTCAGGGGGAAAGAGAACAGCGTTTTGAGTGGGTGAAGAATATTGTCCAATCTCTTATTCTCCTGCATACTGAGCTATAGCCAGTATTCACTCTAGTGCAGATCTCAATTATTTCATACTCCTCTTGAAAAAACAGCATTTTTTGTTAGGAGCTGCAGGTCCTAAGTCTCGTGACACTGTTCTATTTTGTCTTTTTGAGAGCTAACACTTCTTCTTGAACTTCAAAAACACAAAACTCACATAACTCACTTAAAGACATGACATTCTAAAGCCATTGACTTCAGAGCAAAGCTTTTTCTGACTGATTTCCTTCCTTCAGGGAACTTGTGCCGCTGTACTGGATACCGGCCAATCCTAGATGCCTGTAAAACCTTCTGTAAGGTAAGAAGTAGTGGTGATAGGATTGCTAGATTGGGGCCATCAGTGAATATGCATATACAAGCCATCAAGATTTTCATTTAGATCATCCCTTCCCTCTGTTTAAAGATGTCATTCTGAGTAAATAGCCTAACCCATTACAAAAACTGATTAACACAAATGAACATGGTGTCTCACCTGGGTCATGAAGAGTAATCTTAAGTAACTGCATGTGGTTTACTGTGGGTTAGTACTGACATGAATAAAAGCAGAATTTCAATCCATGTTCTTAGTAATTTATCATGCAATGCAATGTGTCAGAAACCTACAGAGGAGAAATGGGAGTGAACAGTTGGTAAAGGAACCAATAGAGTCCATCTACATCTGCTCTCACAATGTCAGCTGAATTCTACATAGTAGGAACTATTTTGTATTAGGGACTTCAACATCTGATGCTTTTAAATTATTTTTTTAATATCACTCCTTTAACACTTAATCATTCTAATTCATGTTGTTATTAAACTTCATCTAGAACTTTATTGAAATACAGAGTCAGTTTTATGAGCTTTAACTCATGGCCATTCTGGGCAGTATTTCGCTAATGGGATATTCCTATTTTAGGAATCCATTTGTTGTCAAAGGAAAGCAAATGGAAAATGTTGCTTGGATCAGGAAGATGATTTGTTTGACAATGAAGAGAAGGTAAAGTTTTAAATGTATTACTGATCCTACTTCAATATAAAACTTAGAGAAAGAGTATTGCATATAGTATTTGATAAATAAGATATTTTATTATTCCTCACAAGAAATTTGGAAATATATTGAAAAACTGAGGATTCTATGTATATATTTGTATGAGGAGGTAGTGATGTGCCAGATAGTTTTATAAGGTAGTTTGTATCTCCAGAGCTGAGATTTGAATAGCTCTTCAGGTTCAGTAATATTAATAGTCTGAGCTCTACCAATACAGTGAGAATTATATTGTGCAAGATACTAGGGCATATGTGAAATTTTGCTTAAATCAGTGATCAGTGATGCTCTAAGTACTGGTCTCTTAGGAAAACTGCCGACTTGAGTCTGAAGAATTGATACACTCTTAAAAATTAGAGCTATGATTGGGATTTTATATGAAACCTCTTATCCATACAAATATTTCACCTTGTTCTCAATTTTCTTTCAGTAGCATGTGATCTACTTCTTTGGGTTTTGAGTACTTTAGGTTGGCACAAAACTACTTTGTTACAGTAGAACTACAGGAAATCTGTACTTAGTCCTTCTGTTGCTTGCTTCTGCACTGTAATTTATGTTAGCAGTACAATTTAAGAAAATGTTATGAGCACTTTTTTCACCTCAGTACCTCGAAATGATGCATGGTGATTTAACAGAAATCCAAATCATAATGAAGTGACTAATTTTTTACTGACTTCAGTGGGAGCCTCCTGGTTTGGTTTTGCTTTTGCTTTTATTGCTGTTGTATGAAATTAATGGTGAGAGAAAATTCTTCATCTTTGCTTGTCTTCTTTTTAAGGTCTCCACCAGCCTGTTTTCAGCAGATGAATTCCAGCCCTTAGATCCCACCCAGGAGCTTATATTCCCTCCAGAACTAATGGTAACTTTTGCTGCTTATAGACTATTCTGATGCTCTCTTCAGAATTAATTCTTGAGTCCTCCTTAGCGGTAATTAATCAGAAGAAATAGCAAAACATTTAGATGGTATTATACTCGTTTTTGATATTTTGCCCAGTAAGCTTATTGAATATTCACATGCCCAAAAAAGTCATATTGGGAAAATGAAGTTGCAGAGGAATTAGGTGTTAGGTGAAAAGATAAAGAAGCAACCTAAACTGGGTTTTCAGTCCAGCAGCTGAAGATACAAATACTTCACAGCAAACTGAATGGCAAACATTTTTGTGGCTTAATAGTTTTGTTAGTCTGTTCTCAGATAGCCACCCAGATCAGAGAGTGTTTAGTCCCACTGATTAAGGTATGCCAAAGATAGAAACAGCTGGAATCGAGAGTGTTAGGCACCCTTAATTATTTGCCCTAGAAAAACTGAAAGCTGTCTGTTATGCTTTATTGTCAGGGTAGAGATTCAAAGCCAAATTGTCTGTAGTTAGCTGACTGCTTCTGGAGAAGGGTTGATAGCTGTAGGACAGGATTTCTTGACTGTGTGTTTGTACCTGCACTGGTTCACAAGCTGTTTCCAAGTGATCAGTGAACAGTGCTAGAACAGCCAGAGACACTTCAGTGCATGCATAATCCAGAAGGGGATGCTGCTGTCAGTGTCATTGGTGCTCTCCAAGCAAGCTAAGTGGGCAAATTCCTCCCTAAGTATTTTTTATCACTTTTCTAACAATTTTAGTAATTGCAGGATCTATTCCTAGATCTTTTGCTAGGGGACTGTTTATTATCAGTCTTGTTTAGTAGCCCATTGAAATAACTTGAAGACATTTCACCCACACAGTCTCGACTTTCACCACTGTGCAAAGAGCCAGCATAACATTTCTGTCCCCTTTTTGCCTAATTTTAAAGGATTATGTAGAACTGCTGTTGTTTAAGAACATTTTTGGCTTTCAGTCTAGTGTCAGTTAGACCTCACTTCTGTCTATATGTCTAAGTAATTAAATCTGCCATGTTTCTCCATCAGAGAATGGCAGAAAATCAACCAAAAAGAACTCTGTTTTTTCGTGGGGAGCGAGTAACATGGATTTCTCCTGTAAACTTGGATGAACTGCTGGATCTGAAAGCCACCCATCCTAAAGCACCTCTTGTGGTTGGGAACACCGGTGTGGGTATGTATGTGATCAGAATGGCTCCTGTTGCTTTAGTTCCAGTTTGCAGGAGAGGAGTGGGGCTACATTTGTCCTTTTTGCATCTTCATCCTTAAGCTTACATTCCACTATGTGGGAGTTGTTGTTAGGGAAAAGCCTTTTGTCTAAGTCTATTCCTATCTTGTAGGACCTGACATGAAATTCAGAGGTGTGTTCCATCCAGTTCTTATTGCTCCTGCAAGGATCCCAGATCTGAATGTGCTGAAATACACAAATGATGGTCAGTAGACTTTACTTTTTTCAGAAATAGGAGATTTCTTTGCAGTAAAGAGTGCTGCACCATTGCAGAGTGCTGAAGGTGTGAAGTGCTGTGCAACTCATTCCCAAGCATGCTTGGCTCTTTTGCAGGTCAAGGGGGCTGTTGCCACATCACAGTGCAGGATGGCTTTGTCTTCATGACTCAGTGCAGAGCTGACCAGCAATGTTATCTTGGGCCTTAGTGTGGGGGTGATTATTCTGGTAATACTGGTTCTGGTGCTCAGTTATGAAGGATTTGCTTTGTGACTGCTGTACCAGGCTCTGCTGAATAGCAGAGAGAGACCTACACAGAACCACAGGGAGAGCTAGCATGTGGCATGCCTGGTTATGTTAGAAAAAAGGCTGTGATTAAACTGGTATAGCTGATATGCATTAACAAATCTTGTTCTCAATCATAACAGCATTAATTATAATAGGTTAAAATTTTTGTTTTACTTCAACTTACATGTTTATAATAAGCATGGAGGTTTTTCTCAGTTAGACTAGGTTTTGGGTTTTAAATAAATTCCTGGTGATTAGAAATACAACTGGAAATAGGTTTCAACTTAGTATAATAGTCTAAAGTAATTGAATAAAAATTACCTTGTACAAGCTTATAGCCAAAGCCTTAAGGAAAGTCATATCTGATGAAATTACTTGCTTTATGTCTGAAGTCACTTTTTTTTAAGTGGTAAACTGTGTTTGATAGTTCTGTCATTGCATTTAGAATATCTATTTTATTTCAGATCAGTCATCCAGTTCTATTCAAAGACTAATTTGTTCTTAGCTGAAAAGTAGCTAGGAATTGAAAAGAAGCTGGGAGAATGCTTACTGTTTCTTTAAAGTGTGTAGATAAAACTTAGGTATTCGAAGGTGAGACTTACTAGTTCTAAAACAAAAGATACACAGTTCAGTTTGCCAGCAAGAAATAGCATTTCCTCTCTTTAATCAGATTTAAATGCAAAATACGTTTTGATTAAATTTTCTTTTAAACACACAAAATTTAATATTGCTTCGCTTGATTAAAATTCATTAAATTTATTTATATTTTCATTTATACATTTAATTGAATCCCACTATTCACTGAACACATTCAAGTATTATGTAAATAATTATTTTTAATAGAAAGGAACTGTGTACCATTTAAAAAATATTAGAAGTATCATCTTACCAAAAAAATTTCTTAAGTAAATGCATATGAGTTGTCTTTCTAGTGGGAAAAAGAATAATATCTTCGTTGTTGGGACTGTTTGGGTTTTTGCTGCCAATGCTACCTACTCACACCTTAGAAGAATAACTAGAATGTACATATGCAAAGCAAGATCAAATTAGGATGAAAATCATGCTTAGAAATAGGAAGTCTGTTGAAAGCATTTTGAAGCTGACTCCTCTTTGTGTGAAATGTCTCCTAAACGTTTACACAGTCAAAGCAAGGTGCAAGGGAAGCAGTTGGGATGTGCAGTTGGAAGCAGAGAAGGGATTTCCCTTTAAGCAGAAGAGGTGAGGTATTACTTCGATTTTATAATTTCTAGGGATTTTACCCTCAATCTCCTGAATTGAAAGGTTCCAGTTCCTTTAAAATGCAAAGACCCCTCTCCTTTTGTCTGCCTTAGCCCACATGAGCTGTCCTAACTCTACAGTCTGAGCACACTTTAAAACCCAGGCAATAAAGCAATGCACACATTAACTTTCATCATCTTTTGGTTACAGGATTAACTCTGGGAGCTGCCTGCAGCCTGTCTCTAGTGAAAGACATCTTGACAAATGCAGTTGCCGAGTTCCCTGAAGAGAAGACGAGGGTTTTCTGTGCTCTCTTGCAGCAATTGAGAACTCTGGGCGGAGAACAGATAAGAAATGTCGCTGTACGTTGGGAATTACTTGCAATTACAGTTTGAAAAAATTGTAACAAATATGAAATTGGTCCTGACCACAAAAACTTGCATTTTTAATTTTGATTTTGCCATGAATTTTTTATCAATACCTCTTTTTGTAGCTTTCAGTATGTACAAATGTACTGTAGTTTGCATGTCATATTGTCACTTAACATAAAAATATGACGATTACAGAGAAGGGTAACATAAACTAATTTATTTTTTCAAGTCTTTTGGTGGAAACATCATAAGTAGAGAATCAACCTCAGACTTGAATCCTGTTTTGGCAGCCAGCAACTGCATGCTCAATCTGGCTTCAAGAGGTAGGAGAAGATAGCCTTTCTCTGTAGCATAAATGAGGTTTTAAGTGTTCAAAGGGTTCTTAGAAATTCAGGTTCCTTGCAGAATTTTGTCGTCTTCCCTTTTGAAAAATTTAACTTTCATAATATGTATCATAGAATAACAAGTATGGTCACTTTTAGAATAAAGTATCAAAAAGAGAAATGAAAAAGCAATAGCATTTATTTCTTTCTGGACTCCTGGAATTGTTTGGAATCTCAGGGGAAAAGCAAACAAAGAAGGGAAGAAATGAACCCAGAACCTAAACAATAAAAGCCCCACCTTCCTAAAAATTTTTTACTTTTACAGCAGTTCTTTACTACTCAGTTCCTCATTTTTTATGTTTTAGATTGAAAGGTAGTTATGACAGCAGCTGCAGAGATTTGGAATAGATTGACAGGAGTGAGGGTGGGATCATTATGGCAGTATTGGAAGGGAAGATTACAGAATGGGAATTAACCTCTGGGTACTATTTTAGGAATCTGGTATTATGATGTTATGGAAGATTGAGCAACCATTTGAATTTATAGAACATATCACTGATAATTTTTTATGTAAACTCTGTAGCGGTTATTTATTCAGGAAAGCAGCAAGTATTTATTGCCAATTAAAATATTATTGATATGTGTTAATTGCACAATTGTATGGAATTTTCTGGATTTTATTTTTTTTTTTAGGACAAAAGCGACAGATTCCTGTGAGTGATATTTTTGCAGATGGAGTTGGTAACAATACCATTACACCAGAAGAGATCTTAGTCTCTATCCATATTCCCTATTCTAGGAAGGTAAGTTATTAGTTTGTTTAGATTTGCTTTATGCAGAGTTAAAGACTATGAAATAAAGGGCAGGAAGGGGCATAATCCATCTATTTAAACTAGCACTGTTACTGCTCGCTTTCTGAATTCCTTATATTTATTCATTTCAATGCCATACTATCTCCCATTTTCTGCCAAAAAATACAACTCAGCAGGTAGCTGGCAGTGCTATATAAAGAATAATATTCAGACAAAGGTTTGCCCTAAAATGATGAGGGCAATAGCAATTGTCTAGGTCCCCTAGGGAAAGGGGTCTTGGATAAGTTGCCATTGTGCTCACCAAAGGAGACTGCTCACCTGTGATATGGCTGGCATCAAATAGGTAAATCATTGTCATCTCCTGAGGATATTTCTTTGAAATGGGGTAAGACTGGATGTGCGTGTGGTGATTCCATAAATGTTGCTGAACTGAATAATAGTCTTTAACTGATACTGGGTTTGCAAGAGTGGATATGGGATCTTACAAGAGAATTATGTTACCTGAATACTGAAGTTTGGCAATACTTTGAAGCCTCTGAACTTATGGTCTTGTTATAAATACAACTCCACAAGATCCCTGTCTTCCAGTTATCTACCATGAAAAATCTAGGTCATCTGAACTGTGTAGGTGGTGGAGGATTGGGTGTGAGCTGCTAGAAAATCAAAGATGGTACTGGAAGGTCAAGAGAAGAAAGTACATGGTCTTGAATGCTCAGGAAGTTGAATTTGTGCTCTTCGTTTGTGTTCTCTTGCTTCACATAGTGCAATAACAAGTTCTACTTTCAGATACTTACATGTCCACCCTTCTGTCTGGTCTCGCTCAGGGGGAGTATGTCTCTGCATTTCGACAAGCACCAAGACGGGAAAATGCTCTTCCAATAACCAATGCTGGGATGAGAGTCCTTTTTGAAGAAGGTACAGACATTATAAAGGATCTAAGCATTTTCTATGGAGGTGCTGTCTCAACAACAGTCTGTGCAAAACAAACCTGTTGGACACTTATTGGAAGGTAAAATATTTCTGTCTTGTGTGTATCTCTGAACACAGGGACTTTGAAAGCTCGGGTTCATGTTCCCTGGGACATGAAAGTACAGAAAGATTTCATTTACCTGACTGATGCCTTGTATGTTCAAATGAATGATCAAACCTTAATGATGACTTTTCAGGGTTGTTATGTTTTGGAGTTTGCACATGAAGTGCAGCTCTAGTGTGAATTATGCAGAGAGATAAGGGAGGTGAGCTGTGAGACAGGTGGGTGAGGTGTACATCAGTCAGTTGTGCACCTAAACCCAAGTAAGGGAAGTTACTCTATATCCCATACATTTGATAATCCTCTCATCAGTGTTCTTGAGTCCTTCAGCTTGTCTCTAAAAGATACAAAGTTTGAGAACTTTAGATGTGCCAAATAGAGTTAGAAGCACAAGTCAAGTCTTCACCTTTTCAATATCTCTTCATCTACAAGGTCCCAATAATCTCTGGAATTAGTCCCTGACTTTCCCTCCCAGTTTGCAGCACCTTTCCGAGTTTTGGATGAAAAAAACTGCGAATTCAAGCAGCATAAAAACACTAAATGTATCTGCACTGGCCTGGTTTGCCATTTAATATGTAACTGTTTAATTAGTTGAAGTACTCATTATTTTTTGATGCTTTGCATGATTAAATTTAGTCTAACAGACTAATATTTTGGTATCTGTGGTTGTGTAACCACAGGGAATTAAGAGTGTTGAGGTACTTGAAGAAGACAGTACTGTCAGGAAATGTAACAGCTAATTAGATCCCTTGAAAGTATCTACATTTTGCATCTTTATCTGCTTCAAATATAGGATAATATCGGCAATAAGGTGAGAATCTGTAAGACTGCTAAAGCAACTTTAAAGCTGTAATAGGGTTTGTTTAATTATGTATTTGTTTATTTTAAAATGCTGGCATAGCACTTAATTCAATTTTACTTATGGGAGCTCAGCTCTGTGAGCAGCATTGATCTACACACTTTAAAAATTGCAGACGTTATTAGAGTCAGCATTTTGGCTTCATTGTGAGCAGGATTATGTCTGTAGTCGATGGTATACATATATTACTGCAATCTGTATTTATTTTTTATTAATACTAGTCTGATTGTATCTATTATTCTTCCTGGCAGACACTGGAATGAGCAAATGTTGGATGAAGCATGCAGACTAGTTCTTAAAGAAATGGCTCTTCCAGGCTCAGCTGGTGGTGAAAATGTAGACTATAAGAAAACTTTGATGGTCAGTTTCTTCTACAGATTTTTCCTGGAAGTTTCACAGTCGTTGAAGACAATGGTAAATGTTCATGGAATCATAAAATCATGGAATATACTGAGTTACAGGAGACCCATCAGGACCATTGAGTCCCACTCCTGGCCCTGCACAGGACACCACAGGACTCCCACCATGTGCCTGATAGTGCTGTCCAAATGCTTTTTGAGCTTAGGCTAGGGGCTGTGACCACTACCCTGTGGAGCCTGTTCCAGTGCTCAGACACTCTCTGGGTGAAAAATCTCTTCCTGATACCCAGCCTAAAGCTCTCCCTTCCTGGCTTCCTGCCATTTCCTCCAGTCCTATCACTAGTCAGCAGAGTGAAGAGGTTGGTACCTGCCCCTCCACTTTCCCTTGTGAGGCTGTTGAAGACCTCAGTGAGGTGTCCCTTGAGTCACCTCCAGGCTGAGCAAATCAAACATTCCCCATGTCTGCTCTTGTGCAAGCAGCTAAAAGGAGTGTTCTTGCTAGAGGTTAGTGTTTGCCATTTGTACAATGTGCTAAATCATTGTGTTTGGAGCTACACACTAACCTAAGTGTTTAACTCCCAAAGAGTCTGATGGAGAGATGCCCATTTCACTTTTAGATGCTCAGGTATCTTTACCTTGGACATTAGGCTTTAAAAGACATTTGAGCAGTATTAATACAACAACATACCAGTAGCAATCTCCCAGACCCAAAGAAAATATACAAGAAATCTTACTCTGTCTGTAGTTCAAAATAGAAACAGATGAAAAAGGTATAAAGGCTTTTGGGAAAAAAAACATAGATATTAAACTAACCCTTCTTCTTGTATGAGCTGTTGACTGGGAGATGAGTACACTAAAATTTCACTTGCCAAGACATTCAAGGTATATTTTTTTTTCTTCTTGCTTTTTTTTCTTAAATATGTTCTTACAGAGCAAAATATCCCTTTTATGTTTTTCGTCTGTGTTACCTTGAGCTCTTTCCCTAAATTGCCATTACTAGGTGATTGTTTATTACCAGGAGTGATTCTGAGCTAGTTTTGATCAGACCTCAAAATAAAGCTCCTCTGTCTGTCCCTACTTTATGTTGCTTACTTTAAAAAGCATATTTGTTGAATCCATATATTTAAAAATATTATTTAATGACATCTAAATAATGTCACTACATTGTTTTCGGATTGTTGTTTTAGAGACTTTCTAGTTTGAACCTGGAAAGCGTTCCTGTATAAAGATTCTGTGTTTGATTTTGGTTGTTGGCTTTTTTAAGTTGGAATGTTCAAAATGTGAGTTTTAATAGTAATTCACTTTCTTTTCAGGATCCTTGCCATTATCCTGGCATACCTATGGAATATGGGAGTGTCTTACAAGATTTCAAAACCAGAATGCCCCAGAGTATCCAAATATACCAGGCAAGTGATTTCATTCTCACATTGTTTTGTGGTTTATAAGACTAGGTAAAAAGTCACAGTTCAAGCATGAGCCTTGGTGTAAAGGTCAGGTGCAGATTTTCCAGAGGACTGGAAGCAAGAGGCTTTTAGTGGTTGATTTTAGCTGCATCTCATTTAGAGAACCCTTGTTTGTAAAAATGGATTCTGGGGTATACTCACTTCTTCTAGACAGTTCTTTGAAGATAAATATGCTAAGCAAACTCCGTTGTCAGACTGCTTAAAATTGGTTTATTGCAGTGTGCAACCCAGTTAGAAAGAAATGAGAAGAAAACAAAAGATTGAAAAGCCCAGGTATAATATATATACTGTAGCATAGCTATAGTATTGTTTTCTCAAGATCTCAGGGGGCTCTTAGGTCCTGCTGTAGATTTAGAAATTAAGATGGTGTGTGATGGTTGGGGGGTCAAATAAACATGAGCAGGTTGTCCTAAATCAACAGTAGAGAGCAGCAAAGAACATGTTTGGTGTTTTCTGAACTCACTGTATATATAGCTCATGGTGAAAACACCCACAAGGATTTTTGGTATTTTGGCACCCTCAATATACAAGTCAAAATACCAACCTTTGAAAACCTAAAGAAAAATTCAAGTGAAATATAGGTAAATATTAGTTTTTCTTTTAGTTTTTGGATATTCCCCAGAAAAAAACTTTAGCTTTAAATACTTTAAATTTGTTCAAATTGTTATCTTAAGTTTCTTTTAGAGTTGTTATTATTATTCTTATTTAAAAGCAAAACAAACAAACAAACCAACAGTCAATAAGAAGAGCCAGGATCAAGGGGACTGTTTCTCTGTGACTTCTCCCAGTTTATTCCCCAGCTGTAATAAAGTGACTGAACATCAGAAATTTAAGCAATTTTTTACTCAGATTAATTGGCACTGAGCAATAGTAATTTAGAAACCCAGAAAATCTGAGTTTTTCTACTTTAAATTTCTGCTTAGATTTTTTAAGGCCATATTTTTTGTCTTCACTCCTTCATTTGGACATTAAGCTTTTAAAATTAAGATGAAGTCTGAATACCGTGTCATTCTGTTGTGGAAGTCTTGAAGTGGTTTGGCTGAGACATCCATTTGAGGAACTTTAGGCAGTCACATGAAGAGTGTTTGTTTTTGACTTTGTGCCAATAGCAGACAGTGTGCCAGAATGTGCAGGAGGTAGAAGTATGTAGCCTGAACACTTGTGTGCTGGAAGCTTTAGAAGTAAAAACATTTTAAGTTGTAAACAATTAACTAATTCTAAATGTAGAAAAGAAAAAGTTAGCATGAATACTGACACAAAAATTGTTTAGGTCTTCTGGAAGTTGGTAACATTGGAGTTGATGTGGCAGATTTAACTGGAAACACTGAATTAATTTTCAAAAATACTTAGCAAAGATTAATAAGATCATTTCATACAAAATTCATACAGGTGCAAGGAAATAATTGGGAAGAAAATATTTAGGCAATATTTTCTCACTGATTTACACTGATCATTTGCACTCTTTCAGTGAGGAGGACAAATCCTAGAAATCATTACAAATAGCTCACAATACACCACCTGACACTGATAACATTCAGAGCAAAATCTTGTGAGAAAAATTCAGAAAATTATCAAAGGTTCATGACACCATTCAGTAAGAGAGGAAAATGTCCTTCTGAAAAAGTGCTGGGTTTCTCTCTTTGATATAAGTAATTAAGGAAAAAAATCCAAGTAAACAAACCTTTGTCATGCTCTCGGAAGGGTTCGTAAGAGAAGAACTGAGGAGAAAGAAATCCCCAGGAGCAGCAGTCACCTCCTGCAGCCACTTCTTACAGTGCTGAACCAGAGGATGATAGTATGAGCACTTGTTCATTCATTCCATTTTGTGGTTACTGTGAGAGTAACAGGACTGTTCTTTTTTAAACTGGGGGTGCTGGGTGTGTGTTTCTGACTGTACAGGACGTAGAGCCAAGCCAGTCTCCCCAGGACCCTGTAGGACGGCCCATTATGCACCAGTCTGGGATAAAGCACGCCACTGGTGAAGCAGTCTACATTGATGACCTTCCTTCTGTGGATGGGGAGCTTTTCCTGGCTGTTGTCACTAGTTCCAGAGCTCATGCTAAGATTCTGTAAGTATTCAAAGTGGACCTGAAGAAAGTGATATCATGAATTGCTGCCTGAGATTTTTAGAGAGACTAATGAGATATGTACAGAACAGCATGCCTGATACCTGCAGGCAAATCCATGCTGGAAGCAGTGTGGTTGCACTAGTAGAAGGGTTTGTTAGGATTTAAGTGTCTCACTCCATTTTACTGTACTCGTAAGGGTGAACTGTTTCTGGTCCATAAACCAGCCCATAGCTAGCCTAGCTACCTCCACGAAGTGCTCAGCTGTGCAGTGCAAGCAGACTTCGAGATTCAGTTTTACCAACACTTCTTTGAAACCTCAACTCTATGATGAAAGAAGAAAATTGTCCAAAATGTAGAAAATGGTGTGACAACATTGCAGCAACAGGGTGGCAAAGCTCATATGAGGCTTATAGGAGAGAAGGGTAGAGAAGAGGATTTTATTTTGTAAGAAAACTGTTTTCACATATGCTTTTATGCTGCCAAGATACACCTATTCTAGCAGTTTGTTCAACATTTAGGCACCACGACATATTCAAGTGGTCTAGTCAGGATTAATTGTCACAACCCATAAGACTGGGGCTTCTAGCTACAGAGTCCTTGTGATATTTCCTGGCTTATTTTTAGGTCAGTGCTGGGTTTGGCAGCCCTCTTTTTGGTCCCATCACAGAGGTGACATCATCCCCATCTCTGCAAGTCACTAGGATCTATTCAGTCTCCTTTGTCTCCTGATCTGGGTGTCCAGAGAACATGCCTGTACATGTGCTGGGATCTGATGACCTGCTGAACTAGATGCTGTCAAAGCATGCTATTCTTACAGATCTTCTGCTCTTCCTCTGATCCTTCTACATCTAGACATTTCCATTCCTTCTCCATTTATACTCGTCTTGTCATGTCTTTTATATCTCTCTACATGAATCCTCCATCTGAAAATGAGTGTTTGTATCTTGCAATATATGTATAGGCTGTGAGGTCAGTTGTAGCATCATAGTTGTGCAGTGACTTCTATTAAACCAATGCAGTTCAGGCAATCTAATGGGCCAATGATTTCCCTGTTGTATCTAAATTATCTCCTAAAAATGAAGCAGATTAGTAGAATCTTAAATTCTCTTTTATCTGCACTTTTCCACATGCCAGAGACAGGAAGAAAAGAGTCTTATGTGTGTGAGTCTATGAGCAGATCTTGGTAGTACAAGAAATATACCTCTGTATTGTGTTCCCTTCCTCTGTGAACAGAGTGTAATTAATTATTTGTAAAATTAATGAATTACACTTCTCTCTTCCCATATCCCAATTAGATCTATAGATACTGCAGAGGCCCTAAAAGGACCAGGTGTGTTTGATGTCATAACAGCTCATGATGTGCCAGCTGCAAATGAGTTTTATTTTTCTGATGATCCGGAGATTATATTTGCAAGAAACGAGGTATAACTACAATCTTTTTTGAAACTGATTTTCTTAATTTTAACTGTATTTTCTCCAGCCTTTTATCCTCCCACTATCAATTTCTGAATACTGTATTTTCCTTGATTGTGTAGTTATAGTGGTATTTTTATAATTTGTTAACTTCATAGATGATGTAAAAATACAAAAGTCCTAAGTCAAAGAAAACTTCTGAACAGGAAACATAAGTGGTGGTTACGTAAAATAAGAATTTGAATAGCATATATGGGAACTGTTTGATTCAACTGTTCCATTATGTGATGTGTATTTTACAGGTGATTTGTGTGGGTCAGGTTGTCTGTGCTGTGGTTGCAGATTCAGATGTTCATGCCAAACAAGCAGCTGCAAAAGTGAAAATAGAGTATGAAATGCTGGAACCAGTAATTTTAACAATTGAGGTACTAATAATTTCTTCTGCTTTTTTTTACTGTTTTACCTATTTAATTAATGGAAGCAGCAGTTCACACTCTTTAGTTGCTTTTTAAATATGGTTTTTAAGGAAACAAGATGAATTTGAACATCCAGTTAAGCAGTCTGAGTATCTCCCTATAAATAAATTTTTAACCTTTTGTCTAATTTTGATCCCTTGTGATAGATAGGCAACAGTTTCAAAAGTATGAAGGTTCACAAGTTTTACAATCATAAACATTAGAATGCAAAAAAAGGAAATCTCCTAATGTTCCCTGTGAGGAAAAGGCACTGAGCATGCTGGTTTCGAATTTTTGGTAGGTACCAGCTGATCAGTGTATAGTCAGCACTATGCACTATCAGTTTATAGTGGCTAACAGTCACCTCCTCATTATCTCTAGCATTTTTATCTGTTGTCTAGCTTAAAAGCTAGACTGGAGCAGTAGGAATTGTTGGGAGAATATGAAGGAAAGGTGTTAGCAGTGTACAACATTTTAGAGGCGTAATGTGGGAGTCACATACGGACTTACCCTGAATTAAAGAGAGTAGAAGTAAGGAACAAATAATACTCTTGCAGGGAATCAGCATTAGTTCTAATAGTCACTTTAAAGCTTGATTTAATAATGTATGGTCTAATGGAACAGTCTTTCTGATAAAAAAATAGACAAAGGGTGACAATTTTGTTAACATTTCATTAGAATTGAAACTCCAATTAAATCTTATTAGAAATAAAACAAATGATAATTTATAAATTGATTCCACCTTTGCGTAGTCCTGGTGATTTCTTCCCCTCTTACTGGCATCACTCTTTGGATGATGCAGTTGCATTCTTACTCTGTGGTGTCTTGGTCGCTTCCTGGATGTATGGCAGGGAAGAGCAGGTTGAATAAACTGACTGCATTTCCTTCAGAAACTGCTGTCATCAGTTACACAAGATATATCAGGGAAGACTTGCTGATACTGAATAAACAACTCAACAATGACAGTAAAGTGATGAAATAAAGTTGTTCATTGACTTTGGTAGCTGGTGGTTCCAGTCTCTGAAGACAGCAGTATTGGTCCTGAGACTAAAATGCTGCAACAAGCTGGGAATCTTAAAAATACTTAAACCCCCCTTTTTCTCATTGCAGGAAGCTATAAAACACAACTCATTCTTTGAGCCAAAAAGAAAATTAGAACAAGGAAATGTTGATGAGGCATTCGAAACTGTTGATAATATAATTGAAGGTAAGCTGTAGAATATATTTGATAAGAAATTTTTGGTTGTCAGTATTTGGGTTTGGCCGTCTGCTCTTCAAGTGCCAGCTCTGCCTTTTTTCCATATAGTCGTTAGGCCTGAGAAAACTCTTGGTCACTTGGAAGACAATGTGACTAAACCTAGTGTATTGTTGTTCTGCTACTGCATTCAAGCTTTTTGCATCATCTGTTCTTGAAAAAAGTTACAGAATAATTAGGTTGGAAGGGAGTCTTTTAGTCCAACCTCCTACTTAAGGCAGGTCTGGTTAGAGCAGGTTGTTAAGGGCCATGTCCAGTCATGTTTTTAATATCTCCAAATATGGAGATTATGCAACATCTATAGGCACCTGTTCCAGTGTTTCACCGCTTTCATGCTGATTTTGATTTTTCTTATATCTAGCTGGAATTTCTTGTGTTCATTGCCTCTTATCCTTCTCTTGGGCGTCTCTGGGAACAGTCTGGCTTGCTCTTGTCTATACCCTTCCATTAGATTAGTTGTAGACAGCAATAAGATCTGTTCTTAAACCTTTTCTTCTTATGGATGAATAAATCTAGTTCTCTCAACCTCTTCTCATACATCCTGTGGTTCAGCCCCCTGAGGATCTTGGTGGCCCTCTTCTTGACCTGGTCCAGTATGTGCATGCTTTGTTTAATTTATCTATGCTTTATTTATTGTTGTCACCACTTGTGGGCGATAGTGTTCTGCTCTTAGTCCAGTTCTGGTGGTGCTACTGGAGCAAGACCAATTTAATCTTACAAGGATTTTAATTTGTGTTTTTATTTTAGATGTTGCTCTTTCACACAACAAGTATCAGAAGATTTGACACCAATTGCCATAATTTACATGATGGTGGGCTGTTAGTTCTTCTCTGGTTCATTTCTTCTGTCCTTTTCCCTCAGTAACACTTGTGTTTTTCTTACTGGATCAGGGGAGATCTGCATTGGGGGACAGAAACACTTTTACATGGAGACTCAGAGTATGCTTGCTGTTCCAAAAGGAGAGGATAAAGAAATGGATTTGTATGTGTCAACACAGCACCCAGCAATTATTCAGGTAATGCAGAGGATTCTCAGAGAAGGTGTTTGGATTTGTGATGATAGAGCTTTTAAAGTTTGGTTTACAAATCTGTAGGAACAGAAGTCATAGAAACATGAAATTGCCCATCTGGATTGTCCAATAATAGCTGCTTTGCAGTACTGCTGTATTCTGATAAACAATGAGCACTACACTATCAGGATAAATCTCTCACTTTGGACGAACTACTTCATACCCCACTATTGTAGGCATGAAAAACTCCCTGTGGAGTACTGAGGCTCTTCCATCTCTGTTAGTTTTTCACTGGTGTGAGGAGCAATCAGTTCCCTACAGAGTCAGAACCTGCTGAGGATCTGATCAAATTTGACAGCTGTAGGTGAGACTGCTACTCCATGCAGCAGTCTTATAATCACAGTTTGGATTGGGTTTCAAAGAACCTTTAAAGACTATTTAGTTCAACACTCCTGCCATGGACAGGGTTGTCTTTCTCTGCATGGAATTTCTCAAAGTCCCATCCAATGTGCCCTTGAACACTCCCAGTGATGGGATGTCCACAAGTTCTCTGAACAAGTTCCCTGTTCCCGTGCCTCACCACCCTCACTGTAAAACATTTCTTTCTCTTGTCCAGTCTAAACCTGCCCTCTTTTAGTTTAAGACTGTAGCCCTTTGTAGTCAATACGAGCTTTGCTAAAAAGTCTTGCTCTGTTTCTTGTAAACCCACTTTATAGTTTGAAAGGCCTCAGTAAAGTCTCTCTGGAGCTGTCTTCTCCTGGCTGAGCAACTCCAAGTCTCTCAGTCTTCATAGCAGAGGTGTTCTAGTCCTCTAAACATTGTCATGATGGTAAACAACAAAACAAAGCTGCCATAGCTTGTGGCCTGCATAGCAATAGCCATAGTGCATGAAACTGATGGTATTTCAGACTCAACACTGGCATTTTGTGTTCAAAGCCCAGTTCAGCTCCTTTTGTAATTTCTATTGTTACTGTATTGCCAATAGCCAAGTGGTATGAAGAACTTCGTGTTTGATAAAATTATTTCAAGCAAAACCATTCCTGACACTAGCAAGACCTTAGAGTATTAAGAAACAAACTGTTTTATTTTAAATAAAGTATCTTAGTAACAAAAATAATAGAAACTGTATACTAATCCATTTTTATTATACCTGAAGCTTCTTACTGTTTAGATGATGTAATTCAGGGGTATTAGTCTTCACATTGGCCAATGGTGTTTTCACAGTCTGCATGGTAAAGATTTTAAATGTGAGAGTTTGTTGTTATTCTTTCTTTGCTTTTTAACCTAGGTTAAAGGAAAAGTTATATTAATCTGATGGGAGAATAGAAACATCTGTGGAGCACTTTTCTGGAAAAGGTTTTTCTTTCAAAACCTAGCTTTGGGGCTTAGTTTCAGTTGGCATAAAATATTAAAACTCGTTTTACAGGAGATTGTAGCTGCGAGTTTAGGTGTTCCGGCCAACAGGATCATGTGCCATGTTAAACGAGTTGGTGGAGCTTTTGGTGGGAAAATCCTGAGAACTGGCTTACTGGCATCAGTTGCTGCAGTGGCAGCAAACAAGTAAGTGCAGTATGTGTGTGTTGGGATATGAAAAAAATGAAGCAAACAAGTTTTCCATTTTGGCTAAAATGCTTTCTCCTTTTCCAAAGCTGCTAGTCAAAATGTCATACAATCCTGACTTCACATTTTGCAAGACTGTTCGGTGCATTTCTTTGTTTTGTTTTGTTGGACTACTTCTGTTAAGCAGCTCTAGCCTCAACTAAATTAATGGGCTGCAAGAAGTTGGTATTATTGTAAGTTAGAAATGCTCAAAAGGACCAGCCCCTAACTACTGGGACTTTTTATATACATTAAAATATGACATTAACCCTCCAGTTGTGAATTTCACTGACACAGCAGAATGCAGAAGAAAGAGTTCATGAGTGGAAGTGCTTTTAAAAAAAAAGTAGTTCTAGCTCAGTCCTCAAAATCTTCCAGTCAAAATTAGCTTAAATCTATGAGGTATTATGCTTTTTCTAATCCTGCTTGAATTAGTTTAAGAACATTAACACATAAAGCTCCATCCCCATCTTCAAATTTGGCAGGCTAATATTGGCAATTAGCTGTCAAGGCATACTAAACTCCTTCATAAGTGTAACCAATTTGCTGCAGAATTCACATCAGGCTACATCCTGTCAGCCAAAATGATCTCGTCATCTGAGGGGTTAGCTCAATAGGTTTATGTTGCTTCTACTGTCACTGGTATAAAATTTACTCTTGATTATTTTTTGCCAAGTTATCTGTGTTTTTTTTATTAAAAGGTCTTACTAAAAATAATATTTATTTTATGGTTTAAATGATCTTTTTTATCCTTAGGACCTTATTCTACACTTTATGTCCATTTTTCTAAAGTAATTCTTTTAAATGGTATTTGCATTTCTAGACAAATTTTCATATTTTTATTGTTTTTTGTATTTTGGTTTCATTCCAAGACATTCCATTTCGGTATGATTCTGAATAGCTAAGAGATGACAAACACTTAACACTGAAATAGTTTCTTCAGGAGTAGTTTGCACTGAGTTATCTTGTTGGCTTTCAAGAGATGAAATGAAAATTCTGACAAGATTGTGAATATGAGAAATATGAACTCTGGACATAGTGTTAAGTGTATGTTCAGGCTTATTAAAGTTAAGTTTAATCTAAATGCATGTTTATATGCATGACTGGATCTGGATACATGATGAGTAGCCATAGCTCTCTTATTAATGACATTCTTTATTTTAATTGCAATTTGACTTTTCTTTTTTTGGATTTAGAACCAGCAGAGCAGTCCGTCTTATTCTGAGCCGAGAGGATGATATGGTAATCACTGGTGGCCGACATCCCTTTATTGCTAAATATAAAGTAAGTGCCACAAGAATTCAGTGAAAAAATACCCAACTACATTCTGCAAATAAGTATTTCAGTGTTACTGGGTAATGTGTTCTATTAATGAAAATTGTTATAACCAGTTCAATTTTAAAACAAAACTACAAGCCAGGAACCCAAGAGATAAAGTTGGTGTTCAGCTCCTTTGTCTGCCTCTACCTCTGTCTCTTCAGTGTTTTGTTTTATTATTTTTCTAGTTCCTTCATGTTCTTTTCCTTTTATAGCTCTTTCTGTCTTTCTTTCTGGGAGCAGGAAGCAAACCTATGTCAGACTTCTTCTTCAGAGCTTTATTTTAAACTCTCCATATGGTTAGATTCACACAAAGAAGCAGCTAATTTTTCACAGAAACAGTGTCATGCAGAAAACTTGCCCTGTGGAGAAAATTAATCTCTTTCCTGCTCATGCACTGTCATCAGTCATTCATTAGGATAATTTCTGCCTTCTTTTCCTTTTCTACTTGTCGTATAAATTATGTATGCCAGCCACCATAATGGGGTTTAAATCCAAGTTTCTGCTGAATCAATAAGCTGAAAGATTTCTCTTTAAAAGTACCTTTTGTTAATAGCACTACAGCTCAGGCTGGATGCCTTCAAAGAGGGACCCTGAGTAATGGGATTATACCTGGGCAATTATACCCTTACAATCTAAGATCCCCATCCCTCACATGACATTACAAACCAATAGTAATATTAAAGGTCTGGAGTCTTCACATTCTTCATGGGTTTCTTTCATTGTCTATAGCTGCGCCATTTCTTTTCTTATATGTAAGTAGTGCAGCCTCTGCTAGAGATTTTAGCTTCCTTATCTTTTGGCTTGAACTGACTCTGAGGCCTACTTTTACTTGACCAGGTAACAGTTCAACATACCTAGGTGAAAGTTCAGAGCTTGCAGCCTAAGCTGCTGCAAATTTAGCTGCTAATACTAAGCAAGTTGCATGACATTCTACATAGGTAAATTAAAGAGATGTTTTGTAAGATACTTCTCTAAAGTTGCAAATGAGCTGTAGCTCATGTTGAGAATCCAGGAGCTGTTAGTGGCAACAGGTGAAAAGAGATATGTGAGATAAAGATAACATTTCTTCATTAATAAACATAAATGTCATACTCCATCTGCCAGGCACTGCTCTTACCATTGAAGTGGGATTTGATTTTATCTGAAGTAAACACTCCTGGGTGATGCTCTTGTCAGCCATCTCAGGCAATAGAGAGGAGGCCACTGCTTCTTCCTTTTCCAATGGGCTTATGTTGCTTATTCTGTGCTGTACCTATACAAATCACAGATGCCAGGAGGGAAAGCCTATATCTTAGAAACATTCTTTCTCTCTTGCCTTTCTGTAGTTTCAGAGAATGCTGCCCAGAAATTAATAGAGCAGTATGACCCTAAACGTGTGGGTTATGTTAATTTTCAAAATGTACAAGCACTTCAGAAACAAATGAATGCTGAATTCTAAATAACATACTCTTGATCCTTCTAGGTTGGCTTTATGAATGACGGTAGGATCAGAGCTGTGGATGCCAAATATTATGTTAATGGAGGATGTACCCCTGATGAGTCTGTCCTGGTAAGGATTTTATACTGACAAACCTTTCAACACAGAGGAATCATTAGCTGGAAAATTATGAAGCCAAATTCCCTTGCCCGTGTATTATTAATCATACAGACTTTCGATATAGGGATTGTGGGTTGTTGGAAGAATCTACGCTGAACAGGTTAACCTTTACTTATTAAATTTAGTGAAGCAGCTTACTACTTTCTTATATTGCCCTACACATTCACTTCATGAATGTTTTCTCAGGCTTATTTTTCTTTAATGAACATCTCAACTAATGATGTATTCCTTTTAAAATGCATAGTACCTGCATTTGTCCCTGCCTAAAGCTTTATATCTTCAGGGCTGGGAAGACCTTTCTTGGCCTTCAGAAAACTCATAGTTATCCTGTTGCTATCCCTATAGATTTCTGTACTGGGTCAGCATTTATTGTGCTGTATACCTTAGTTCCTCAGTTATATAGGTCAGCAAAGTATAAAATGTTTCTTACTTTGATATAATCACTAGGTATTTGTGTTTATACAGGCTATTCTACCTGTAACTGAAATGCTTGCTGTACTACCCCTCATCTGCTTGTCATTGCCCCACCTATGAGTATTTTCTGCAGCCTGAAATCTGTCAGTGTAACTGCCCATGGTATTGCTGCCTAACCTCGTTCTGAAAAATAGCCTAGGTTAGAAGAAAATCGTTATTATAAGCATGTACATTAATGCAGATCATGTCAAAACTGTCTTATGGTGAAGTCCTACAATGATTCAGTGGAGCTGCTAGACCTAGCAGGAATAACTAAGGCTTAAATTTGTCATTCTGAGAAATTTACTAAACGTTGAAGAGAGACCTCTTCTTCAGGCATCAAACCGTTTTTAATTTATTTTTTTATACTGACTTGTAGAGTCTAATTAGAGATCTCTAGTGTAGGATTTTCTTCTTCATGAGGTTTTGTGTTTGTCATGTAAAAGCTCTAAAAGAAAAGCTTAAGGACCAGAAGACACTGCAGACTGCAGTACATATGCTTTCTGGTGGAACTAAACCTTAAGTATGGATTTCCACAGGATGTGATAGTTCAGAATGCTTTCATCAGTTCCTTTCATAGCTACTCCTGCTATAAATCTAATCTGCCTATTTTTAGTTTGTGTGGCTTTTGCTATTGAAGTAGGAGCAAAATCAATCATAAAATTACATATCTGTTACATCCTTAACTCCTGATAGCATTCAAGTACAAGTAACATCAGCTGTTATTTGTTCTGTATCAAAAAAACCCCTGAAAATTAATATATTGCATGAAAAATATATTAATGAAGTCTGTATGTGTGCATGAGTACTCTTACTACTCTTACTACTACAATTGAGTGATTGCCAGAAACTCAATTTTAAAGCTAATTGTCTCAACTTAAGGTCTTTTATATAGGAGATGAGGAAGATTTAAATGTAAATTTGAAAGAAGCACTGTTCTGGCATTAAACCAGATCTGTTTGTCCCCTACCTCAGGTAGCAGAAGTATCCTTATTGAAAATGGAGAATGCATACAAGGTTCCCAACTTGAGATGCTGGGCATATGTCTGCAAAACAAACTTGCCATCAAATACAGCATTCCGAGGCTTTGGCTTTCCTCAATCAGGACTGGTGACAGAAACTTGGATAACAGATGTTGCAGATAAAACTGGTTTAGCACCAGAAAAGGTGAAGGCATCTTCTCTCCTGAAATTAAATCTGTGGAACTGGAAAGTTAAAAACCTTTTTAAAGTTAAAAACCTTTAAATTAGTTTAATTGTTTGAACAACTCTTTTCTAAGTCAAACATCATTTGTGCTGAAATTCGTATTTTTTCTAATCAGTGTCTGGTTGTTGAATGAATAGCATGGTCTTACAAACCGGCAGTTGTTAAAAAAAAATGCAGTGATCTTCTTGTTGTCTATTAGTCCTCCCAGATGGTCAGTTTGCCTTTAACAGGATTGTGTGACAGCTGTAATTTCATTTTTTCAGATTAGGGAAATAAATATGTATAAGAAGAATGAGCAGACACACTTCAAACAAAACCTTGATCCACAGAATTTAATACGGTGCTGGAATGAATGTATGGAGAAATCTGCATACTATAGTAGGAGAACAGCTATCAGTGAATTTAACAAACAAAATTACTGGAAGAAAAGAGGGATTGCCATTGTACCAATGAATTATCCATTTGGACTAGGCACACCTTACCTTTCTCAGGTGAGTTGCATTAAGAGTAAGTGAGCTCAGCATTTTATCCATAGAAGATTCAGTCCCTTTATCTTAGGGTACAAAACAAATATGTTATCTTTTCCTGGAAAAAGATCATCCTCCTGATGATTGTTCCCTGAAGAGGCTGTAGTAGCCTGTAGCTCTTTTCAAGCTGAGATCAAAGCTATTTGGTTTTCAGGACCCCAGGCAGTTTGGACCCTGCCTGCTTAAAGGCTGGTCCCATCTGCTGTGGTGCAGTCTTGGAATAGGTGAGTCAAACGCACTTAGAATAAGTTTTTGAAGACTGATAGCAAAATGTTCATTGAAAAAGTTGTCCACTCCAGAAATAATTCTGAGCCTCCTCTTTCTGCCCAGGGGGGTACTGTGGGATGCTGCTCTTAAAGACTTAAATCCTTTGATGCCATCAAAGGCTAAGGTTAAGGAAATAAAAAAGGACCAGTAGTATTTTTGGTCCTTGTATTTTTTTAATGTAGGTATCCAGTGCTTCTGAAACAGGCAACATTCTATCAATTTAAAATTAATTTACTGATTTATGTTCTATCAAACTGGCTGTCTCTGTTCAACATTAAAGTCACAGGGTCTACAGCACTACTTCTAGCTGAGTCCAGGAAGAAAATCTCATTCAGAAATTCAATCTATGCCATTTAAAAACCTCCAGGGTTCTCACATGTCAATGAGAGAGAAAATGGAACTTGCAGAAAATTGCCCTTGGAGCCACTAGTGAGGGTTTTCCTCCAGCCTCTTCTGGAACCACTGAGATACTGTTGCCAGGTATAGGTTTGTTTCAGGATCTACTAACAGAAAAAGCAGACCACTGAGGATTTGTATCTTTTTCTTATAAATTTCATTATAGAGGAAGAGCAGCAAGTAGACTTGTAAATTTTGCCTTCTGTTCAAAAGCACTAAACAGATAAACTGAAATACACTTAAACGCTTTGTCTTTTTTTTAGTTCAGTTTATCACCACATACAACACATTTCTCATTAGTCTGATTAGTCTTGATTTTGCTTTTCTTTTTTAGGCTGCTGCACTGGTTCATATTTATACTGATGGGTCTGTGCTTCTGACACATGGCGGAATTGAAATGGGGCAGGGTATTCATACAAAAATGATCCAGGTAACAAATTATCTGAATAAATACTGTTGTGAGCTTTATCTGTCATGCAGATAAACAGTGTGAAGGTTTTCTTTTTGGTTAGTGAGTGTATCAGCAGGACAGTTTCTCTATCAGCATAGCCACTACTTCTTTACATTGATAGAATTAGAAAGCAAAGGTACCTTCATTAACTCATAGAGGCAGAAGGAAGGAAAAAACAGACTGCTTTTGTTCTTCCAATAGCATGTGAAGAGGCTTATAAGAAATAAGATTTTTGGGGGCTTACCCCATAAAACCCATGGTGAAAAAGGCAGAGATTATTCAGATTGGTATAGTTATGATGATTAACATTATGATCCTATTTGGTTACTGGATAATTCTGAGACAGATCTGTAAAGATATTTTTCAAGTCAGTGAAAGTTTGGGACCTGGGCTTGCATCATTTGCTCTAAGTCTTACAGGGTATAAGCAGGAAAATCAGGAATGAGTGTTCAGAGTCTCAATCCGGAGTTTGAGTACAGCTAGAACATTGTCCTTTTCTGTTTCTTAATACTACCAAACTGGATAGAATAATTTCAGCTGGAGATTGGAAGAGAACTTGCTAAAATTTTTATCTTCCCTGCTCTTACTGGCTTCTGGCAAATACTGGGGAATTGCTGAACTGTTTAGATTGTTTTTAAAACAAAGAACATGTTGTTCTTCCTGGGACAGGTTGCTAGTCGGGAATTGAACATCCCCATGTCACGTATTCACTTCTGTGAAACGAGCACAACAACTGTTCCTAATGCATGTGCCTCAGTGGGATCTGCAGGGACAGATGTCAATGGCATGGCTGTGAAGGTAAAGAACAGAATTTAGTTGAAAAAAATGCCCTATCCCTTGAGGTGTATACTTGCCAAACTTTAGGCCCTAGTGATCCCATAAAAATCAAGTTTGGGATTACCAATAATAGTGCTGGAGATGGCCAAGAAGAAACGTGACTTGACGGTTTCTTAGTAATGGTGTTTATGAGTTTTCGGAATGTGATCTGGTCTTTGCAAAAAAGGCTTATACTTGACAAAATCTCTTCTTCATCTAACAAGCTAACTAATCCCATACAAATCTTGCACCCTGTTCATGTTTGAAATCTACTGATTCATACAGATCCCGGCCCAATGTAACTTAACCATTTAGAAGTTTTATGTCTATGTAGTTAATACAACACTTCCTGTAATACCTCTTCAAAATAAGATGACAGTAAGGCATATACTAATTTAACAGTAACTAGAACATAACTTGAATAATACCAAATGTATCTGTGTTAATTTTGTGATACATTCTCCCGATTCTCACCAGGATGCTTGCCAAACTCTTCTGAAACGCCTGCAGCCCATCATCAAGAAGAACCCAACAGGGACCTGGAATGATTGGGTAAGACCTGTGAATCCTATTGAATGTGTCTGAGTGCTGACAGAAACTGTGATAGGTGTAGTGTAGTCTGTAAATCTGCTCATCTTAATAATCCTAAAGTTAAAAACTGTAGAAACAGGCTATTTCACAAAAAGGTGAAAGTCAAGAGAAGGTTCTTGGCCAGGCACAAATGATTATGTGGAAGATAACAATTAGATTTATTGCTAGTACAGTATTTAAATATTGCCAGTGCAGTATCCAAGTAACAAATATATCATCTGTTACAATGGATTATAATAAAATCAGGTTATGATCCCTTCTGTTGAGTCATGAGCATCAGTGAGATGCCCTGGCTTTCTAAAATTCTCAGAGGAGTCTAGGTGCAGCTGGATCTGCTTAGTCTCACATTTGGTCCACAGCCTATGTCTAAAGGGTTACAATATGTTGTGGTGTAACCTCAGTGAGCCACCAAGCACCACACAACTGCTCATTCATTCCCCCACCAGCAGATTCAGGGAAAGAGTCAGAAGAGTGAAAGCTAGAAAACTTGTGAGTTGAATTAAAGACTGTTTAATGGGTAAAGCAAAAGCTATACACACAACCAAAGCAAAGCAAATAATTCTTCCACTCTTTCCCATGGACAGGCAGGTATTCAGCCATCTCTAGGAGAGCGGGGCACCATCACACATAATGGTTACTTGGGAAAACAATCGTTTCAGATGTCCCCCTGTTCCTCCTTCTTCCCCCCACTTTATATACTGAGCATGATTCCACATAGTCTGGAATATCCCGGTCAGCTGGGGTCAGTTATCCCAGCTTCCCGTGCACCTCCAGCCTCCACCAGTGGGACAATCCAAAAAGCAGAAAAGGCCTTGGCTCTGTGTAAGCCTTTCTTAGGAATAACAATAAAACACTAATCCAAAATACCTAATCTCCTCTAATAGGTATGTAGTTAATTTGGATCATTCAGACACACCATAAGTATTATCAGAAATGGCTGACCAAAGAAGGAATGTTAATAAATGCAGAGAAGTAACTTTATATCTTAGAAAGTCAGTAAAACTGACCAAAAGCCTCACAAAAATTTCTTTATATGTAAACCGAGTAAATCTGAGAATCACGCAAGGGGAATAGATATGGGACCTCATGCTGTCACTTTTATGACCGGCAGAACTTTACAACTTTACAAAGAGCATTTCTCTTGAAAACTGTTACTTTTGTACAAATAGGTCGTCCAGGTCTTTTATGTCAGTGTGGTAGTTTGACCTTGGCTGGACTCCAAGTGCCCAACAAACTGCTCTATCCCTCCCCTTCTCAGTGAGATGGGGGAAGAAAATGAGATGGAGAAAACCCAACGAGTCTGTGGGTTAAGATAAAAGCAGTTTATCAGAGAAAAAGCAAAAGGTTGCACATGCACGCAGTCGCATGACCCAATATAATCAGTGACTTATCAACCAGATCTGGTTAGCTGACAGAGAGGGACAATCTCTATTGAACTTGATCAGAAAAACTGAAAGAGCAGAGTCCTTTCTGACTATGGCATTACCAGTAAAAAAGATTCTGCAAGAGCACCACTGTTGATAGGTCTATTCCTTCCTGTATTGCCAAAAGGATTCAGATTCTTCATGCAAGAGGGGGGTTTAGTTCTGTGGTATTAGACAGGCTGTGCAGCTAAACATACTTAACTCAGCTTGTCTTCCTTTCTTTACAATTTTTACACTTTGGGTTTTAAGTAAATATGTATGGGTAAGTATATATATGTAAATAAAGTATGTCTATGCTGTGTTCCTTCCTGACTCCTTCCTTGGTTTACCACAAGCACTGCTATATTTTACAGATTAAAGAAGCTTTTAAACAGAGTGTGAGCCTTTCAGCTACTGGCTATTTTAGGTAATATATTTTTGTTCCTTAAAAATGCATAATTAGACCAGGACTGATTTCTGAAGATAATTAATGCTGTAAAGAGAAGATCCTGTCTAATAGGCCTTTCTAATAGCTCATTTTATGTTTTATATAATTAGTTGATATGTGGAGGGTTGGAAGCATAAAGTTTAGGTGTTAATTTATGTCTAGTCCTCTGTGGACTCTCTAGAAAGTATTAAAAGAATATTTTGTGCCATCTTTGCTCCATGATTTGACATTTACCAAACCAGAAAGCATCAAGAAAGTGACTGCTGCCTGTAACAGTCATGTGCAACGTGGGATAAAATTTATTTACTGGACGTTGGATTGTTATAAGCTAGAAATATCATTGTTCCCACTGCTCTCAAAGCAGTCTCTTGGTCCTTTTTCTTTGAATTCTTTCACAGTGTTTATAAAGAGCTGGAAATGAAAAATTTCTGTGCTATAACTCAGGTGGGATTCAAAGCAAAGCTTTTCTCTTAGCCTGCTGTGCCTTATGTCTTCTCTTCTTCTGCTGATGGTTCTTCCTTATCAATAGCAACTTTTCAGGTCCCTGGACAGTCTGGAGTAAATTGAAAGGGCACTTGGGAAACCCATATTTTATGAAACACCGAGAAATGTCCAAATAAAATGTCCCTTCCTGCTGTTAAGCCTGTTCAAGTGTGTTTTCTGCTTATGCAGCCCTTTAGGAATGTTGATATCACCAAAGTAATTAACAGCAGTCATACTTTGCTATCAATGTTTAATGCTGTCCAAAAACAGAATCCCTGAGCCTCAGACCCTGTATTTTTCTTATCCAGTCATATTCTCTGCTTCCAAGAATCTCAAAGGCAGATGAGGTAAATGGAGTATGAGAAGCTGAGTATATGCATTTTGTGTATCCCTTTTTGGGTGCATGGTTCTGTACTATAATTGCTTTATGATAATCTTAAATATGCTCAGCAAAGACATTTTAGTCATACAAAGTCAGAAAATACACCTTAGTCACATAGCTCCCATGTTTGGAAGATACCACATTTCGCTGTCCTCTCATGTCCTTGGATTTACACCATCATTCCTGACTACTGGTGTCCTCAGTTAATCCCACTGTCTCCTAAGAAATTAAAACTTTTATTTCAATATTCTTTTTTTAACCCTCTCACTCAATTCTGTAGAGTGTTTCTGTTACTTTGACTTTTTCATTTATCTGTTGTAAATTATTCTTTCATAGGTCCTGACAAGTTTTCCTCCCTTTTTCTAAATTCCTTTATGTGCTATTATACCAGTAACCACTATCTTGAATGTTTATTCTGTATTTGGTTACTGTGCTTTTATTAGTATATTTCTAGGATTATGCTGGTTATAGACTCTCCTGAACTGAAATAGCTTGCTTTTCTGCTACATTTTATACAAATACCAGAGGCAGCAAACCTAAACTAGTAGTGCTCTGTAGGCTTTCATGAAATTTTGAAGTTCTGAGCTGTTACTGAAGATTTCACTTAAGACTTTGTACTTAAGATTTCACAAGAAGTTTCAAACTTATGTTATAATGCAAACTGTGGTCAGTTTTCTTCTTGTGGACTTTGTTTCTTCCATCAGAGGTTACAATGAATACATGGACTGGGAGAAGGGGGAAGGACAGCCATTCACATATTTTATTTTTGGAGCTGCTTGTTCAGAGGTGGAAATTAACTGTCTAACAGGAGATCACAAGGTAATAACTGAATGTCAGAGAAATTTTGAAAGTAATGTGAACAAGGCTTGCTCCAACAATCATTCACATTTGGGGTTAATAAGACACCTGTCTTCACATGACAGTAAATATATCAACAGTGTAAATATGAAGTACAGGTGGAGCAGAATGAAAGCTGTGCAGTATTAACCAGCTTCTGACACACATGTCAATGTCATATGTGTTCACCTTTTGGGTTATGGCTGACATCTAACATGTTCTTTGCTTGTCCTTTCCCTGTTTGCCAGCTAATGCCTTATAGCAATATTGAATTTCCAGGCTTTTGACCATCTGAACAGCTAAAGGCTACAGACTGATGATTATATGCCCTCAGTCTGTACATTTGTGTGGGGATTTCCTTGAGCAATGGGAAAAATCTGGCAGGGCTGTCTCTGGCTAAACTTCTGTAAAAGTTGAGGCAAACCCATTTTGCTCATCCTGAGATATTGGAAATTATTCTGAAATTATGTACATGGAGGGGCCTCTATCTCAGTATTTATTTCACTGAATACCAACTCTGACCCACATTGTCTTCTAATGCTTTCAGTCCATCCCTCTGGGTGATAAAAATTTGAATTTTATTAACAGAACCTCAGAACAGACATTGTTATGGACGTTGGATGCAGCATAAATCCAGCTGTGGATATAGGACAGGTACGTGCCAAGAATTTTCAGATGCCTTATTTCTATTACACTATTATCCTTGTCTGAAATGAAGATTACCTCATTAATTCAGAAAATACTCATTTCTTTCTAGATTATAGATCGTGTTAGAATGACTTTTGCCTATAAACTTGCTCCAATTGAATTAGTGTCAGAACTGTGTAGAAGTCAAAGAAGCTTGAGTTTTACCCATGATTTCAACCTGTAGTACTTCAGTATGTGTGTATGTCTTCTGTCTACTGGACTTAAATCCTGTTTGTGATCTACAGTCTCTAAGTTGTTTCACCTGCCTTCCCTACTTGATAGCAGGGAAATATCTTTTATTCATTGCAGGCTAGTCCACAGATCTCATCACTTCATCATACAAGCATTTGTCTTCTCAGGTATGAGAGAGGAGTGTGAAAGCTTTTCCATTATCCATTTCCATTTTAGTTGCCCCAAAACGTTGAAGAATCTCATTAGGCAAATGGAAGGCCTCACATATATTGCAGTAACACCTAGTGATAACAATGAGTTCTTGGTGAAGTTTTTTAGGTTAACCAAACATGAGTACATAAATGGTATTTCTTTTCTTATTTGAAGATTGAAGGTGCTTTTGTTCAAGGCGTTGGACTGTACACAATGGAGGAGTTAAAGTATTCTTCAGAAGGAGCCCTCTGTACTCGGGGTCCAGATCAGTATAAGATCCCTGCTGTTTGTGATATTCCAGAACAGTTCAGTGTTTCCCTGCTGTCATCTTCTAAAAATCCTTATGCCATCTATGCATCCAAGGTAAGCAGATCAATTCTTAGATTCCAGGCCAAACTTTGAAATTACTTTGATATAAAACACATATAAGTTTTCAGTTCCTTTCCTTTGGCATTCCAAGCAAGTGTCCAGTAAATTGTTTTATTTATGACATCAGGGAAACTAATAAGACATAAAGCCAGATATTGTTGTGTCACTTTAATGGTTGGCAAGTAGTGATTTTAGAGTTTTGTTAACAGACCATACACAGAAGCTGAAAGATGAATTTAAAACCATATTTCTAAATGTGGTATAAACTGAAAAGTTGGAATAAAAATATTAATTGATGGAGAAATCAAAATATCATTCAGAGTGTGCAGTTTGCTTGTGTGTACTGTGCAATACAAAATAATGTATGTGTGTATTTGTATGAGAGACTGGCTTTTCTAAATCTTTTTCAGGGGATAGGTGAGGCAGGATTTTTCTTGGGATGCTCTGTGTTCTTCGCTTTGAGAGATGCAGTAACTGGTGTGAGGAATGAAAGAGGACTGAAAAAGACCTTTGCACTGAACAGCCCCCTGACTGCTGAGCAAATACGGGCAAACTGCACTGATGTCTTTACTGAGATGGTAAGAGAAGGTGGGGGAAGGCTCTGTTTGACAATGGCTGGGTAGGAATGATGGCTGATTTTGGCACCCCTAAACAGTGGAGTGCCTAATGATGTCTCCAATCAGTCATGCTTTATATACAGCTCCTTGGAATTGAAATGTCTGGTAACAGGTCTCATTTGCACAAGTTATTTCAACAAATGCCATTCAAACATCATATTGGAATTTCCCTGGGTGTTGTATAATTTTTTTTCTTTGAAATTTACATAATTTTTACAACCCTCTCTTTCCCTGAACCGTCCTCCTTTCTTTTGGATGTCAAATCCCATGGAGGATTAAATAGCTTTTCTTATTAACACGCAATGGATCAGCCTGTAAGCATCTTCAGTCTCCTTCCAGGTGCTTTGCCTCACTCCCTGACTGCGTGCTGGCAGTGTCACTTCCTTGCTATGCCCAGTACTCGTTGGAAGAAAATAATTAACTCAGAGCTAACACAAAGAGATAGAAGAAAAACGAGGCAATGCACTTTGTAAGATTCTAATCCTTTATGCTCTGCTTTCTGCAACTGTTCACTCTAGTCATGTTCCCACTGCTGTTACAATTCTTTTTCTGGGTAAGTTTTTACTTATTGAGGCAAGGTCCTTGCCAGCATATAAATCCATGCTGTGCCCTGAGCCTCTGTTATGGAAACTCTTGAGCTCTCATTCACAGATTACTGCTGTGGTATTTCTGTGATTGTGGTGAAGTACCATTTGCCCCTGCATCAGCAGGTTTGTGGGTTTACTCTTATTGCAGGAACTTGCAGGAGCTGAGGTCCACCAGAGCAGGGACCATGCTTCTCCATCCCTCTTTAGTCCTAATCCCAGTTATCACTGACTTGGAGCCACTTGATAAGGGCAGTGTTGTCGGGTTGCCAGTCAAATAAAGTCACTGTTGTCATTTCTTGCTTATCTCTTAGATGGCAAACAATGAAGCTGCTTCCTCCTCGGGCCACATCTGTGTGAATGACAAACCATAGTGCACAAGATTGGAATGGAAAACTGATTTACTGCCCCAAGACACACTAATCAACACACAGATAAATGTATTTTCTCTTTTTCTGCATAGAATCACCTACCAAAAATATGCACCTTATATCTTACATCCTTATCTTCATTTCTCCTCCGGTATACTCATTACAGTATTTTGCTTAAATGACTGCATTTAACGGTTATAAATAAATCTTCTGCATTTGAACCATATATTTTCAACAAGAAAGATCTGCTGATCAGCACAGCTCAAATGCTGCAGGAGAGGAAAGTAAGAATGAATTGTAAAGGTATGCTAGATAACTTACTGCCACATATTATACAAACAACTTCATATGATAAATGGTTTTGTAATGGCTTCAGCTAATTTTATAATTTAGATTTGAATCTTGCAGTGAAGTGTAAGTGGGGAGATCTTTGTTAAAGAATCAGAACCTTGTTTGTTGGATTCAGAACCTTTTTCACCAGAAGTGATGCTCTGACTTGAGGTAAAGCACGTTTAGAATCTTTTGGCACAGGTATTTTTGTGTTAAAAACATGCAAAAAACAAGAGTTGTGATTCACTTTGGCTATGCCAGGAAAGTTTCCATGGCTGGCCTGGATATGTAGAAAATTATCCCAAGAGTTGATGGAGGTGTAATTTCCACCAGAAGCTTTCTTTATCTCATGGAGCAAGCCAAAAGCCTCTGAACACAATGGAAAAATTGACATGGAGTTTAGTATGCTTTGAATGGGAGAATGGATGACACGTCAGCCTGCAGGCTCTTATTTCACCGCCTCTTAGTGTTCCACAATTTCTCGTCTTCCCTTCATTTGTTGAGCTGACACTGTATCTGTGAACAGAAATCGGGTCAGTTGCTTAAAGAGCTTTTGCATTGGCTATTAAGGTACGAAATCTTTATTGTTTCAATTTGTCTCTCTGTAACCATGATGAGCTGGTGAAATGCAGTTGCTTAAACATAGGTGTCTAGGTCGTTTTAGATGTCATAAGACAGTAGAGATATAGCACAGGGGAGCACAGGACTGGAAGATACAGTACAGCAGCTTGACACCAGACAGGTAATAGTAGTTATAATCACTGGAAGTGGTACTGAAAGTGATTTAGGCAGCTGAAGCCTTTTTGGGGTTTACTTCATTTTCTTCACTTTCTTTGTATTAATTTGGCTTTTCTGTATTGTTAGAAGTCAATAAATTAAACATGAATGCTGCTGCCACAATTAGTTTTTCTGATTTGAAACATCTTAGTTCCACTGGTTGGTGTTACAATCTGATTGCACCTACAGTGCAAACGAGATCCTGTGCCAAAGACAATAATCCCAGAGTCATTCTTCTGGAAGTACTACTTTTCTGCAGTTCAGGTCCTGGGTATCCATGGGGCATACATGCTATTCCAATAATTTGAGATAGTGTGTGTATAAGCACTTGTTTCCTTTTCCATATTTTGTCACAGTGGGAATTTTTGTCCAGATGCTAACCAAACCATTACCTCTGTTAGGTCTGGAATTAGCTCCTTCCTCCTGTGCCACCTATGCTTATCTCAGATTCCATTATCTTAAGGGGACAATGTTTTGAGACAGGCAACTACTTCTTTAAGTCGTTCCATATGGGTTTGTCAAGGACTGCTTGCAACCCCACATGTCGGTAACACCCCAAAATACATATGAATTGTGGAAGATACTGAAGCAGGGAGCCTACAGATCTACTGAACTGTGTGGGAGCTCTCCTGTCTCTTGTTGTCCTATGTGCCTATGCACCAGCACAGGTGCTTGTTCATTCAAAAATCTTGCCCAAGCCTTGCAGGCAATGGTGTCTCCCCACCTGCAGTACTGAGGTGTTCACACTGAAAGGATTCATCACATTCTAGACCTGCACTTTGTTTTCTGCAGTGCAAATCTTGTCTTCTTCTCAGTTATTATTAGCAAAGATTCCTCCCTGGCACTTTACAAGTGGCTCCTTTGTCTAGTTGCCTCAGTAAATTCTATAAATGTGGCAAATATGGGTTGTTGAGGTTTTTGGGTCTGAAGCATATTAAGCTGTCTGCTGGGTTTTAAGTGTTTGAACAACTTCCTGGAAGCTAGAGATTTCAGCAATTGATCATCCAGGTGAAAATATGGCTACATGGGATATTATGAGAGAAGTGTTCTTATGTTCAGCAAGGTAGATAAGCAGAAATGTTAGGCTTCAAAGGCACTGACATATTGGATGGCTGTTGACACATTAATTGCACTGTAACTGCACAGTTACCCCCAAACTGGACATGGTTCAGAAGAACTCTTTCTACTGATTTTCTTCATGAGAGAAATGTTCCTGTAGCAGTCTACCCTCAGCAGGCCCATTCCATGTGGTGAAAGCTTAAATACCTAACATAAATACTAGGTTCTGGATGGAGAGTTGCCTGTAAATTAGATATTGGACTGCCAAAATCAAGGATTTGGTCTGGTTCTTTCTGTTCTTAGGCGTTTGAGGCTGCACTGTTGTACCTACAATGCATGAGGAGTACTACAGTGGTTATTACTGCTGCACTTGGCAGGACCCATTAGGGCTTTTGCCTACAGGGACCTAGTGACTGACATCACTCCAATGCTTGTGTTGTGGTAGCTCTCAGGGATATGTTAGGGGATAACCACAAAACCAGCAGCATCTCTCTGCTGAGAATCAGCTTCTTGCCTTCTAAAGGGAGTGGTACAAGACCAGGGACTGGCTACTTTGTCCTGCAAGACTTCACTCACTCTAAATGAAATACAGACAGCTTTGCTGTAAAATCTGAAAATGGTAAATGAAACAAAAGACAGGTACATACAATGAAGACTTTTAAAAGATATATCCATAATTCCCCTTAAAAAAAATAGAGGCCAGCTGTAGTAAAGCAGTTAAAGATTAATTTGTTTCCTGGACTTGTGTTCAAAGAAATGGGTAAGAGTCTAGAATCCCAAATCAGAATTCAGGATTTCTCTCTTTAAGAATACAGCATGTGTTAAATATGGTACCCACAGCAGAAGGAGCATAGAACTGACATGGCACAGAGATAACCAGAAGGAAATTTTAAATGTGTGTATAGTAGTAATGTTGATTTTGTTAAAACTTAGTCATTCTGCAGAAAAAAAGATTATAGATAGTTCAGGTCAAGCTAAAATGAGAACTGTGGCTCCACAGCTTTGGTTTTGAAGCAAAGAGAGAATAGGGTAATGTTGCATGTCCTTGGCTTCGACTTCAGGCATGCCTTTGTATTCTAAATTCGTCAGTTGCTGGATAATATACAGACCTGGAAATAAACAGGATAAACAGACTTGGAAGTTGTAGCTCAAACCCAGAAGTTCCCCCTCACAGTTATCTCTTATGTTACAGGGTTAGAATTAGAGGAGCTCAAGTTCTTTGCAGATTATTTCCAGTCACCAGAGAAGAGTTAGGGTGGGGAGTAGGCGGTGGTGTGTTTGCATCTGAGCGTGCATTAATTGCTGAGAAATGGCAGACATTGCGCTGGCTCATCCCCACCTGCTTATTTTCAGACTGAGCATCAAAGTAAATTCTGCAGGACAAAGCAAACTCAATCGACCTTTAGGAGCATACAGCATTTCATAAAGCATAAAGTACGATTTTTCAGACTTTGTGGCAAGTGCATGGCTTGCCCTCAACAATCAGACAAGCAAATCTTTTTTGTGACTGGCAGAAAGGTAAGTTATGAACAGAAAGGTAAGTTTATGAACATAGCTATACAATCCAGCACTGCATTTTCCCCCAGAAGCACATTGCACCCAATGTGGCTGCAACACATTTGTTTTGACCAGTTTCAGGAAATACTGGGAGCTTTCTTAAGGCTTGATGTATTTCAAGCAAAGGTTTGAATGATTAGTCTGATATCCCCTCCTGAGTAGTCTGGAATAGATTTAACAGAATTAAAGATTAAAAAAACAACTTGGACATATTGAATTTTTGACTGCAACTCAACCTGTGAAGTGTCAAAACTCCTTTGTCACCCTTGGAAAGAATCTCATCTGTTGACAAAGACTTCCATGTGCACTCTTCCCCCACCCTCCCACAGTGTCTTTGCAGATCCTTTCGGGTCTTTGCAGTCCAGAACAATTCCCACCCATGGATCCAATACAGGAGTTTATATTTCCTCCTGAACTAATGGTAGACCTTACTGGCATTTGTTGTCTCAGGTGTAACTGAGTTCCTACAGACATTGAAAACCTGATGTTTTTGTGAAACTGAAAAGATCTGCCCTCAGATAAATAGAAGATGGTAGTTTTAGTCACACATAATGAGACATTTCAATGTGGATAATCTACATGTTGACATTATTACAAATACCTCACTTTTTCAAAAAAGAAATCACCTGCCTCTGCAAAACCAATTTTTCCCATAGGAGCTTCTTACTCAGGACTGTTTCATTTTGCACCAGTTGGCTTTTTTGTGGAATGTAGTATTTTCTTTGAAAGATCCCAGATGAACTTCTCCATCTTTTCTGTCTTATGTACTCTGCTGGATGGCTTCTTCCAGCTGGGACATAGACCCTAACAACCTGAGACTGGACATAGGTGCAGGTCCACAGGAAAGGCAAAGGACTTGAAGAGGAAAGAGCATTCATTGCAGTAATTACTGGAAATTCACAGAAGGATAGATGAAAACTTGAGGGGGAGGAGGAGGAAAGGCCCATGATCTGCAGACAGAGGCAAAAGAAGAGATCTGTGAAAATGGTAGTGCAGTATTTATCCAGACCAGACTGAGTAGAATCCAAGCGGTCAGGTTCAGGCTATTTTTTTAATCCTCACTCATGTTTCAGTAGCTTCTTTCAAATTCTTTGTTTGCATTCCTTTTGCAAATATTTATGGGTAGTTCTTGCTGCTATTACACAACCACCTCACAAGCACAAAAGTTCGAGTTCTGAAAATGTATGGCACAGTTTTTTGGTTTGTCTTGCTATCACAGAGTGCTATTTGCTCCATTCTTATTTAATGATTGCCTCCCAGAGCAGAACATTTATAGTAAGGCATAAAATCCTTTATGAAAACATGAAAAGGGAAGTGAATCTGCCTTTCTGCTACTTGCCCTGCCTTTGAGAGACTCATGCTTTAAGAATGCAAGTATTAAACTAACGTTTTACAAATCTTATACTTGGATTAAAGATCTTTGCTAAACTGCTGCTGGTTGATAAAACTGGTCAGACAGAAAGAAGATGCCACCATCTGCTCTGCATGTTCAGATTGAGCTGCCAGGAGGAGAGCACTGCTTCTCCAGCCTACACAAAGTGTCCATAGCAGTAAGATCATGATTGGTTCCCCAGGCACATTGGGGTTTTTTTTGTTTTTCAGGTATGATAGTTACTTAAAACTTAATGTAATTTAACGATTTAGTGGTCTGAAGTGCTTTTGGGTCAAATAGAATAGCTGGATTTAAACCTAAATAACTTATTTTCTGACTATTATTAGCATTGTAAGACATACATTTTCTAGAAAGTATAAAATACTCTGTATTTTATGTGTGATGAAGAACTGTGGTATTCATATAGGAAAATCTATATAGGTATTAGCCTTTCTGCTCGAAGGCTAGATCCTGCTAAGTCCCTACTGGCCATAATATACTCTTTTGCACAGATTCAACAAAATTTGAATCTACAATGGATAAATGTTTCCTTCTTGCTTCACATTCAATAACAAACTAGAGTTTTCTCCAACAGATGGTAAAAGACTCCTTTGAATGATCAGTTCCTTGCTGGCTGTGATGAATGCCAAGGAGTTCACTGTTTCTGTTCTTATCTCATACTCTGTAAAGATAAGACTCTGATGCTTCAGAAATTTTGTTCAGGTTCCTGTGTAGTTTTTAGGAATATTTCTGTTATTTCCCATAGGCATTGAAACATGCAGGCTACTCCTGCTTGGAAGTAGCTAAGAAATTTCTGGCGTCCCTCTATCACCTCTCCCACTTTTTCCAGCTAGACATCACCTAATTCTTTGGACCTCTTACTGTTTTTTCCCCACTCTTAAATGTGCACTTGTGCCCCTTTCAGACACAGAAAATTAGGCTGCCTGAATATTTGAAATATATGGAAAAATGCCATGTTGTCACACAGTCTTCATCAATAAGCTCATTTCTGACCGTCTCTCACTAACTAATTAGCGATTTACAATGAATAATCCTGAGTTGTGGCTGCAACTACTCAAAAAATAAGGTCCTAACCACTGTGACCAAAGGCGGCAGCATGTGGCACTGGGGAGTTAGGGGCAGCGGAAATGACCTTGTTCCTGTGCTCTTAGGCATCCCTCTAGTGGATATGAGGAGAAGGACGGGGTGGGTAGGGGGAGACCCAACCACAAACCAATGAGTTGTGACTGAAGTCAGTGGAGGAGTGACCACAGGAGTCTCTGCCAACCTTCATATCAGAGGGTCAGTCCCCAGAGCAGCTGCCCGCTGCAGTGCAGCTCACTAAACATGCATGGCCTCATGCTGGATGAGTGTCTCTGCCCATGAGATGTTGGCTGGCTGTGGCAGGTTTCCTGGGAGAAACAAAGGATTCCCATGAGCTGAAAGCCTGCAAAGCCTTTATTGGCAGCAGTGAAGGTGCTTCTGCTTCCCAGAAGTTTTGAGCCATAGTAGTGATTGGAGAAACAAACTACCTGGAAGAGAAAACTCAGAAGAAACATGCTGTTCCCTTCCACAAATTAAAAGAAAAAAGAAACCCCAACCTGCTTTGTACAATGACAAGTTGTACCACAGAGCTAAAGCCATCACAGAGGGTATTTCAGAGTCTTGCCTTTCAAAGCGAGATGGTTGCACCCAAGAACAGTGGAGGTGGGGACAAGATGAGCAAAATACAATAGTACTGCTGGCAATCAGAAGATCACATTGAGGAGCCGGAAGATTATCTCTGAGCTGTCACATGAATAACATGTGAGTTTAAGCAGCCTCACCATGGGAAATTAGCACAACTTTTTGGGGAGGCTGCTTCTGCCACTTACTTTCATGCTGAATCACTTTTTTGATTAACTCTATTGACACATAGAAAAGGCGCATGGATTTTTTTTTTCTTTCTTTCTTTTCTTTTTTTTATTTTCTTTTTTTTTGCAAGACTTGTCAACAGAAAGTGCAGATGAAAACCTGGATGTCAGTTCTCCATCTTGTCCCTGTCAGCTGCTGGCTCTTTGTTTTGGGTAGTTTGATGTGACCATTGCTTCAGTAAAGAAATGTAAATCCTGCTGAGAGGATTTTCCATCTCCGACAAGACTTACTGTTAATGTAATCCTGATTTTTACATTTGTCATGAAAGTATTACATAGTAAAGATCTAACCTGGTAACGCCTACTTCAGAACTTCCATGGCTGTCTGAATCTGAGGTTTCTTTCTTGGGCTACAGAAAGAGTACTTTGTAGACTTTCTTCAATAGACTCATCTGTGCCTGATTGAGAAAAATATTGCTGTTATATTTTTGTTCAAAATATGTGGCTTTGCCCCAGAACAAAGTATTTCTCACAATAGCCCAGCTGCCTCTAGTGCCTCTCTGTAAATGCCTGTTACTGTAGCATAAAAATTTAAATTTTCTGAGTGTAAAATCTTCACAAAATCAGGGTCCTTATCACAGGGGGACCTGTATGTCCTGGAGAAGAAACCACTATTTTCTAAGTTAAACTTAAAGAACATACTGGCCAGATATATATATATGCCAGGACTTTTCCAGCACTCTGAAATCATTAAACTGATAAAGTTAAAATTTTGGCATTTTTTTTTATATGTAGATAACCTCAAATAATGAAATAATGTCCCTGCTTAGTATAACTGTCTAGGATTAGCTTAGTACTTCAAGAAAAAGAAAAAGTTTAACTGGAACTTTGGGCAACGGTAACACCTAAAGTACAAGAAATAATATATTTTGATCAATTTCTGACACTGATGGAATTTTTCCTTCTTTTTTTCCCATCAGGATGACTTTATTTCAGTCTTCAGAAAGGCTGAAAGACAGGAAAATGCGCTGTCCATAGTGAATTGTGGAATGCTAGTCCTCTCCAATCCAGGCACAGACACCATTGTAGATCTGAGTATTTTATTTGGAGGCATTGGCTCAACTACACTCAGTGCAAGAAAGTCCTGTAAGACTTCCTCATAGGAAGGTACTGGATATTTTAATGTATTTTACCAAAATTTGGGAGTCATAGAGTGAAGTATGGGGTTTGCTTGACTGTGCCAGTAGAGATCCCATTGCCAGCCTCTTACAATCTGTATTTGACCTGTCCTCTCAAATAACAGATTATTTCTTGGTATAACTTACACTGATTCACTTATACTTCTCAGATATTTCACAATATCTTTAGCTTCCTGTTACTTATAAAGAAGTGTGTGTTCACTTTAGTCTGGGGCTTTTTTTACCAGGCAATGGAATGATCAGATGCTGAATGAAGGTTGTAGACTGGTGATGGAGGAAATTTTTCTGCCTCCACCAGGTATGGGTAGAAAAGTAGAACATCCAAGAACTCTGCTTGTCAGCTTTCTTTTCAGATTCTATCTGGAACTGTTAAAATGAGTATTTTGCCCTTCTAACTTTTCATTCTTAAGCCTCTGCTAGTTGTAACATGAAGCTGCTGAAACATTTGACACTGTGGGCAATCTTTTCTATTTTTATAGATTTCTTGGTATTTCAGGGTGCAGATGCACTCCTTGCCCTCAAGGTGTTGTGTAAATCAGGCTGTCCTGACACAGCTCAAACAGGGACACAGCTTTCAGAGATGCAAGAGCTCAGCAGAATTTAGTTAAACTGTCCAGTGGGCCTCAGGACAAATAAATGAAATAACCTACTGCAGCATCTTTGTGATTGTTCAAGCCTGAAAGATCTATTTACAAAGCTACAGTATGAAAAGGAGAGGTGATTGGCATGTGAAAAAGTTTGTTCATTGGAAGACTTCACTTAAAAAATTTTCAAATTTCATAATGAATTTTTACTCTTTTATTTTGTTTTGTTGCAAAATTTAAAAACTTTTAAAATCAAATTTGTGCTGCTTCTTAGCAGTTTGCCACTAAAAACTTTCAGCATCAGCCAAGAATTTGTTTTTTGTCCTGTAAGAGATTAAAAAGATATGTTTTACAGTGTACTCTTTACTCAGTAAAAGCCCAACCAAAACATAAACGTTGGAAGATTTTTGTGGTCCCTGATAATAGTCTGTTTCAAGTTAATGTGAACTATCAGTTGTTCAACAATAAAGAGCACCAAAAATGTATTTTAATTAAGTAGGTCTGAAATGCTTTCAATTACAGGCTGATTTTGAAATAATAAGAGGAGATTGATGATGAGAATTTTAATAGCAAAAAGATGGATGAAATAATTTTTCAGTCCAGTCAACACTGGCCAAAATAGTAATTTACCTGTCTCTTTAGCAAGATGGGCAAGAAGGAATTAGAATGATTCCTGACTGTATTCCTGCCTTCAGATGCATTTTCTCTGAAGTAAACACTATGAAATATGATTGTTTGAAGCAGTGGTGATGATGAAGTCTGCAAAGAGGTGGCTTGCTTCACTCTTTTGGGCTCATGCACCTCAATTCTGTCAATCTTCTCCATATAGGTTCTGACCTCTGATTTTTTTCTGCTCCGCTTTTTAATATTTCAAACTGTTTCCAGGTAAATGTCATGACACCCTTTAGTGACTTCAGTTCTCATTCCTATTACTCCTGTATGAACATGTGTTTCAGGAATAACCACCAGGCCAATATTGTCACTCAAGGATGGCATAAAGTTGAGGGTAAAGCAGAGAATTTGCAGAATTAACTTTTATGATGTGCTGACAGATTCTCCTCTCTTTAATGAAAATGATACAAAAGTGGGTGTCTTGGTTAGATAACATGACTGTAATCTTCTTCTTGAGAAAAGACTAATTCTGTCTTAGATATATTGGTCAAATCCTCCTAAAATTAGTGACAATCAGTACAATCCCGGACAATCACTTCTATTGCAGTGGTGAGTATCTTCTCCTTGAGAAAGTGTATTTCAGACACGTTGCATTGCTTGTATGAGTAGTGACATCGATGATGACGGGGTCAGAATCATGTATAAATAATGATAAATTAATATGGAAATAATAATAACATATGAATGGTATGAAGTTTTGGGGAGAAAAAAGCTAACAGGTCCCAGTTAACATTAGACTTGGATTGTAAGCCTGTAGCAAACAACAGTTTCAAATAATATATGTTAATTTCTACATGTTTAGTATTAGCTTTTGCAGTTCATCGCTGGCTTGCATTTTTTAAGCTTTTCTTTTTGTCAGCCTGACAAGTTAAACCTCTATTTACATCTTTGGAAGCACTGTCAGAGGAGGTATTTTCAAAATGCAGTGGCAGTATTTTAATGACACTGACTGTGTGCTGTAAACAATCGCCCAGTTCCATTTGGCTTGCTGTTTTAGTGCATGTTTTATCCCCAGCTGCAGATGTCACATGCAGTTCTATATAGGGATTACCATATCTGGCATCAGATAATCAAAATAGTTTACAGAGCTGTTTTTACATTTCCACTATTCTTTTAAAGACTAGATTGTGCTTTCATTGGCATTTTTAGTTGTTTGAAAATTTTTTGTTTGTTTGTTCCTGTAGCAACTCTATTTTTCTGCCCTGGGGAAAAACCTGATAGCTTTTAATAGATAGTTAGTCATAGAAAATAGGCATTTTTTAATATGTATTTTGATAGGTAAAATTCTGGATGTTCACTTTTGCTGGAATTGGTGGCTCCAGCTTTAAACCTCCAGTCCAAAAAAAATATGTGTGCCATGTGGAACATGTTGGTGGAGCATTTGGGGGGAAGGTACTAAACCACCACTATTTGTTGTAATTGCAGTTTCGGCAGCCAACAAGTAAGTTGATTTAACTAAATCAAAGGAGTGATTTAACTAAAATTAATTAAAGATGACAACACTAAATAAAAAAGGAACTTCAGTCTTGAACCCTCCTTGGAGGGTTATCCTGATGACATCATCTTTTTTATCTCTTTGGCAGTAAACCTTGGACAGAGGCTTGAAAATTCTCTGGCCTCTTGGCAATGATGTTCACTTACTGTCTGAAAGCCAGAACAAATGAATGGAGGCAGTTTCCCTCTGGTCTGATCTGTAAAAATCCCAGCAAAAAAACTCGGGCCTCTCTGAGGCATGGCGGCATGAATGTCACTCCAGTTATTCAGTGAAAATGGTTCTTACCCTAATGCATAGGTATGCTCACATCAGCCCTTTGTGCCACAGCTCTCCTGTACTTTGACTTCCTTGCCTTTCCCTGACCTGTCCATTCTTCTGGGAACTTGCATCTCCCTGTTGAGAAGCTAAAGAGAAGACTACTGAAAAGCTCATTTCCTCTACTTTGTTACTGTTGCAAAAAAATCCCGAAAACAACAAAAACCCAAGAAGAACTTGCTGAATCAGCCTAATCTCAGGCATGGTAGGTTAGTAAGAAACTAAAACTTAGAATGGGTTGATTTATTGCCACCACTAGGAGTTCGGCTGTGTACACGTAATGTCATTTGCAATCTGCATCAATAGTCTGTAATAGAAGAGGGTTTTTCTAATGTTCCTTTGAAGAGTGGGTGTCCACTCCATTTTGTCCTGAAAAGAAATATAGATGTGTTAATCACTGGTGGACGGCACCTGCCTTTGGAAAATAAAAAGTGAGTGACATGAGAAGGTATTTTGCCCAGTTTCTTCTGAGGCAAATCAGCATGATTTCATTGACATCAAGACACAGCAGGAAACCAAAGTTCTCCCCTTCTGAAATCTTAACCCAGCACCTACCTTCCCCAGTTCTGAGAGTACCCTGATGAATGCCATGAATCAAAACAAAAGCTATCATCCTAGAGCCCATGCAACATCCAGAAAAAGCAGAACCATCCATCCCTTTTTTTACTTTGAAATACTGCTAACATCCTAACTGCCCTATCCATCTGCAGATGGATAAATATGTAACTCAGAATTTAATATGAGCCACTTCTCAGATATAAAGCCAGCTCTGCAATACAGTGCAAGATCCAACTTGTAGTAAACTCTTACTTTTTGACTTCTAAATCCTCACATTAAAAATAAATTGGCAAACAGTGCCAGCACTGAAATGAGCTTGGTAAGTGATGGTGGCAGGTGTATGAATTGAGCACCCTAAAACCCTCTGGGACAGGGTTTATGGTTCAGTATGGTTTGGATAAAGAAGACCTGAGGAGTTGGCTTTTCTGTGGACTCTTGCATGAGTGGTAGAGTTTGGCTGATGACTGTTACTGGGAGAGATTGCTTGTATTTTTAATTTTGCAGAAGATACTGCTCACAAAGATACTGTTCAACCCTTGTTATGATTAGAATAGGTTTAGAGCTGGTTTGAGAAAAGAAAGGAGGAAAACTTCATTTTTGGTTAAATCTTGCATTAACCATAAGACAAGGAATGGGAATTGTGATTGACATATGTCAGTAGCATATGTATTTCATATTCTGGGTATCCATTACCTGACTATTATCCTCTCTGGGTAATAGTACTAGCAATACAGTACTAGCTCTGGCTGGTTTTCACGTGCCACGTCTTCTCTCTCACACAGATGGAACACCTAACCCACAACTAGTGGACTATGCCCTTTTATTCAGATTTCATCCAGAGTTACTGAAGTTATTTGGATAACCACTGGTGTGCATTGCCTCTGCTTTGTTCAAAATGAGGATGGTAAGAAAATGTACCCTCACCCTTGAGTTCTCTGTGTCTTTCCAGAGTAATGCCTTCAATTCAATCTACTCTTCTCATGTCTTGCACTTCCCTCACTCCAAGGGTTGGCAGGACAGAGCAGTAGCCTGCTGGAGAGTGCTTATTTTTGTAGAATGAGGCAGGAGCCAACTTCCCTCCCCATATCAGTCCCAGCCAACAATGATTACGCAAGTATTTCTGCAGAAAGCACAGCAAGATGGCAATGATGACGTTGTTTCCTGACAATAGCCACTTCACAGGTTTTCCATTGCACTCATCCTTTGGCACTGTAAAAGGAGATACATCTGGAGTTGCTTAATACCTTGTCACTAGGCCCAAATTTCTGTTTATTTACAAGTTAAACAGGGAAAAAAAGGGAATAAAAAATTAAAGTAGTAAAGCACAGGAGCAATTATGAAATAAAGAGCAAGACTTTACCAGCCATTCTCCCATCAATGCATATCCAGTCAGAAAGCAAACTAAACAAAAACACTTTGGGAGACTGGAAAATAGGAAACATCTGATGAAACTATGTCAAGGTCCATTAATTAAAGCTTTCAATTTAAAAAGCCTTATGGGCCTGAGTTTGAACAAATCTGTTGTGCTCTAGACTAAAAATTCCACTATGAAAAGGGACACAGATTATGTCAAGCAGACCTGCAGGCCCCTCTCTTCCAATAGCAGCCAGGTAGAGACCCCTACCTCAACCTGCCTGGAGGTTGGGGCTGGGAATTCTGCATCCATCCACTTCTGCTTCCTTCTGTGCAGGATATCAAGCAGTCAAAGTGTTTCTCAGTGATAGAACTTCTCATATTCATAGAAGCCATTAGCAAGATCAAGAACCTTCGTGGGCTAAGTGTTGTGCAAAAACTTGGTAACAACTTAGAATTTAAATAAAGATGAATTTGTTACCCAGTCACCAGGAGATGATGTACTATCTCCAGGAATGCACTAAGAACTGTTGGCTTTCTTTGCAAACATCATGGCCCCCACGATTCAATGCAGTCTCACTAAACTGTATTGTGTAGTGGAACCTTGTATTTCAGTTCCTGTAGTCTGAGCCTTTTGGGCTGGGAACTCACCTGTGCTATGAAGATACGACCTTAACTGCCTGCTCAATTATGAGAATGCCACTGTTCACTAGAGGTAAGTTCGTTGATTTCCCAACCTTTTATAACTTGAGAAAATTGAGATATATGTGTGCAATGACATTTGTGCAGCTGATAAGGAACATGCAGTTGTGAATTACAGTAAGTTTGTTTTCCCCTTAGCAAAATCATTTTTTATATTTTATTTCAGTTTCCTAAAGACAAAGCTGGAAGCTGTGAGCCATGGGCCATTGATATAGATTAGTACTGCTTTCCTAAGGATCAGACAACCAGATGACTCCTTCAGCCACTTACTGACTGCAAGCATTCCTGCAAGAAATTATTAGAATGGTCATACTAACACGTGCATGCGTGCATGCATACATACATACATACATATATATTATATATATATGTATATTACAGCATCTTGGTAGAACAAGATATAAGCACCAGTTCTCTTGTCCTGCCAAGTAAAAGACCTGTCATTAATGTGTTTCATGCTATACTGGAACAGTTCTGGAGCTACCTCAAAAACTTAATTTTCATGCAATTTTGAAAATATCTGCAACAAAGAGCAGTTCACAAATAGTACCGTTTTGTGACTTCCACATCTAGTTTGAGAGTCACAACTGGTGTTACCTATTTTTTCTGTTCTTCCAGCATATGAAAATCACAAAGACCAGAGTGAGACACTGTACAAATTGATGGTCAGTGTATCAATATTTCAGTAAAACAGAGATTCTAGAAGTACGTACTGCCACATATTTCTAGGCACCGATATATTACCACCCCAGTTTAGCTCTGTTTCCTGGCAGCCCACCTCAGGCCTGCTCCACATCATCAGATGTCTTTGAACCACTGTCACCTCTGGCCTCTTCCAGAGGTGGAATATAATCACTGCTATTCACTGCCTTGGCATAGCTCACTCCTCCTCTGCCCTACCCACACTTTTGTCCCCTCTTTCCAGCAAAATGGTGAAGCAGGACAAAGCTGCTGCATTCAGGCCTAGAGGGCACAGGGTGAGGGAGTGGTACTGGAGGTAGGAAGGGTGAAGCAGCAGGACAGGATCCCAGTAGCAGCTGTTCTCCTAACAGAGGTGGGGTTGCCCATAGCAAGTGTCAGCAGGTGTGCAGAGCAGATGTGCAGCAGGTGACCAAGAGGGAAAGGTGGAGGGGAGGGCTGAGAGGGGAACCATGACAACACGAGTTCATTACAGTGTGGCAGCTCGCAGTTTAACTCAGCTGTGCCAAACAACTGGCACTCTGATGGACATTGTTTTGGAAAGGAGATTTTAAAGTCATCCAGTGGCAGCTGTATGAATCTTGATGGAACATTTCCGCATGAGGAGAGGAGTCTAAAAAACAAGTGTAAAGGTATTTGAGAGGGAAGAAAGGAAATGGCTGAGCTGAGACAGTGCAGGTATGCATACAAATCAATATTCAGCTTTGATAGTTGATAGTTCAAAGCCATAAAATTAACAGTAAGAACATGTTTAACAACATCATTCTGTACCCAAAACACTAGCATAAGACACAGCTCTGGAGATGCTCAACAGGTATTGCATTAGTTCAGATCCTGTGTTCATTTACATAAATACAAATTTATTTTCATTAATTTCAATTATATCAATGCAGGCTTAAATCAGCATAGTATAGGAGAGAATGTGACCTGCACACACCCTCAAAAAGTCACATTTAATCTAAATCTGTAGAGATACAAAAAGATCTTATTCCTTTACATTGATAAAAATTTCCTGTTCCTTTATCTTGGTAAAGTGTGAGAAACTACAGCTAATGGGAAAAGCTCAACTGGTAGTGGGCTTTGTGCAATTTTGTCATATCAAAGACTTTAGGGAGCTGACAACAGGAACTATTATATCTTTGTGTTTCCTTTCCTTAAAATGTGATTTTAATAATTTCTGATTTTTCTTCTTGGCTTTTTAATTAGTTGTGATTTAGACAAATGCTCTCATTTTAGAATGAGCACCAATGAAATCAGTGCCTTGGGTTTAGAATTAATGGACAAATATTTGCTAATATTAAGGTGAAAATGCTTCCTCTGAATGTGGTATTTTTGAAGTTAGTATTTTGGGGATTTCATCGAATTGTTAACTAGAATCTGCAAAAGTGTTTTTTGAATAAAACTTGTAAGGCACTGTACTGCTATTTCATGGCACTGGGATCTATCACCAGTATTGTTTCAAGGACAAAATAATAACAAAAATGGTATGAGATGAAATCTGGCTTCTGCTGACAACAAGGGTGATCGTGTTCTCCCTACTGCAGCCCAGTGATTTGTTCCATTTGTACACCTGATAACTGGTCATTTCGAGAGCTTTAGTCAGGAACATTGCACTTAAATCTGGTGGAAATTTGCTGCTGTGTACGGTGTAGATGGAAGCTTGTGTGCTCTAAGTTGGTTTGGCCTTTTGGGGAGCAAAGAACCGAGCTGCAATTGCATCTCCCGTCCTACACCAGCACGGAGAGGGTTCCCCATGTTGTCACTAGCTCTGTGGTGCTGTGTGACTTTGGCAGCCCATCTTTTTTTACATAGTACTTAAAGGACCCCCGCTAACACAGTGGGTGTGTTTATGCTGTCTGCTAACAGACAGACTGCCCTACAGCCTGAAGGTGATTGCTAATGAAAGAACCCGTGTTTAAACGGCAGTAGAGAAGGCCTGCGCTTCTGGAGTCCAGGGACTTTGCTGTCTGTCAGATGGGCGCAGCTTGTAATTCATAGCCCTGTCTGCACAGACTACAGCATGTCAAGTGCTTGTACGGTGCTCTTACCACCAGGATCTGAAAGAATAAATTATTACAACTGCAACAGCAAATCTAGGGTCAAGTAGCGCAGCAGATATGGTACTGAAGTTCGATACTCAGCAGCTGCGCTCCGTGGGCCCAGACCAGAGGGAAGGTATCACTGCAGAACCACCATGTCCTCAGCCAGCCACCCCGAGAAAGCCTGCCCCGTTCCCCGCCCCTTCCCTCCGTCCTCTCGGGCGGGGCGGGGCGCAGCGCGGCCCTCCCCTCTGCCTCTGGCGTCAGTTCCGCTCGCAGAGCTCTTGCTGCCGCCGCTCCTCGCTGCTGTTCCTGCCCGTCTCCGCTCCGGGCCGCTCGGGCATTTTCTCTCTGCCTTAAAGTCGGTGAGGAGACGGGCGCGGGCGGGGGGCGGCCGGCTGAGGCTGGCTGTGATCGGCTGTGACAGCCTGGGCCGTAAGGGCCGCGCTGCGCTGGAGGCCGGGGGAGGGAGGTTGTGTGCCCCTTCTTCCTGCCCTGCACGGGTACCCANCGGGAGCCGGGCGGGGGCCGGCGCCGCCCGCAGCCGCCCAGCGCCGCGGGAGCTGCAGGGAGGAGCGGTGCAGCGCTCGCCCCTGCCCGCAGCGTCCTCATGGCTGGCTCTGCTTCCTTGCAGGGTGTCTTTTATGAATAATCAAAAGCCGCAGAAGCCGACACTATCGGGCCAGCGTTTTAAAACCAGGAAAAGAGGTGAGTTGCCGCACCGTGCCCGCTGCCACGATCGGCTGCCAGCGCTGTGTGTACCGTAAAACGTCGCTTTCTGTCAGTAAACAAACCAGTGCCTTCGTGCGCTCACCATAAATTTTTTATACGAGACCATACTAAGTGCAGAGTCTTGAGGCTGACTGACTGGAATTTTCTATGCTAGTAAAAACATTTGGTAGTCAGAATTGTCGCTGAATTTACTGTGTAACCTTTGCCTAAAACATGGTCCTTCTAGAACTGTCCTGAGTGTGTTTAGCCTGCAAGCAGAAGGATCTAGTGCCCCTGAATTACAGGGCAGCTCCAGCATATGCACGTTAATACATCTAAGGAGCATCTAACATAGTAAAAATTTCAGACTTAGCTACTGGATAAAAGTTACATTTTCCTCTTTTAAATGCTTAAAAATCAACAGAAAAAACCACAACAAAATCCCCCAAATCCACCTACCCACCTATCCCCCAGTCAACAACCAAAAAGGCGCCAAAATGTGGGATATGCAAAGGCCTGTGTCTCTACATGCACAGTTGCTTTCATAAGAAGAGTTGAGTGACTGCAGAGGTGTGATGAGTAACTTAGTATTTTGGTGGAGCTTTTTTCCAACAGGAAGAGGAAATGGGGATGCTCTTAGGGTTTCTGTTCAGTACAGTTTTACTTGTATATTAGCAGTGTTTCAGCTCTAACAGGCAGCTTTCAGGATGCTGTACACGCAGAAGGACACTTGGATTTAGACAACCTGTTTGAATGTCAAAGCACCTTGACAATCTCTTGAATTACAGAGTTTGCTGTGGTCTGTCCAGCAGATGAAATGCCAGCAGCCACGGGTTTAGTCTCTTTTTAAGCATTTAACCATAATTTGGCTGTGAAGCAACTCTTCTGGAACAATGAGCTCTGTGGATCTGCCCTGGAAAATAACTGATCCAGTATTTCCAAACTTGTACCCAGCTGTTACCAATGTGTTGATACTTGCATTGCCCCAGTATACCCCACTAGGCTGCTAACAGAATTGGCTAAGCTGTTGTAGACAACACTCAAGATCTGCAGTTGAGTTATCTTGTCTTTGGAAGCTTTTCGTCTCATCATTTCCATAATCTAAGGACAAATTGAGATGAGGAAAATTAAAGACCTCTTTAACGCTTTCTGTTAGTTACATGGGTGGATTTGTTGCATGTTGACTATACCCTGCCTGTAGTAAAAACAAGGCAATGATCAGCTGATATCAGCTGTGTTCTGCTTAATAACAGCAAAGGATGCTAAACAGATGTGCAGTTACAGTCTATTAAGTTAGCTCATATGTCTACATTTCCCCCAAGCACTTGAAAAGTCATTGCCTCAAACTCACTTAGCTGCAGGTTAAGAGGGGATGGTCTTCATAGCCAAAAAGCGAATTGCCAGGTGACTCAGATGAGATAATGATAGCAGTTTTGTCAGAAAATTTCATCTGAAACAGAGAGAGGCCCAAAAAGCTGAGATAAAACATGAGTAAGGGAATCAAATGTAGAAAGTTACAGGGGCATGTATTAAAAATTGCCTTCCACCATGAGCTAAGTCTCTGGTTTTAGAGGGAAAAGAGTGATCTAACATGAGAATAGCGGTATAAGAATCAAACTGAGAAGTCAGGTAAGCTTTATTAGAGCCAAGTAACGATCATCACAAAGCACTCTTCGTGGAAAGCTTATTTCAACACTTTTGCTTTACAGATGAAAAAGAGAGGTTTGACCCTACTCAGTTCCAGGACTGTATTATTCAAGGTTTAACTGAAACTGGCACTGATTTGGAGGCAGTAGCAAAGTTTCTTGATGCTTCTGGTGCAAAACTTGATTATCGCCGCTATGCAGAAACGCTTTTTGACATCCTGGTGGCTGGTGGAATGCTGGGTAAGTCCCTTTGATGTGGCTGCTGTCAGCTTAGTTCACTATACAAAAGTTCCATTTTCTTTCAGTGTAAAATCTCTGCTAAAGAGCCCACTGAGTTTGTAGAACAGAGTTTAAGTTAATCTGTGGTAAACTACCTGACCATCGTGGTGCCTGAGCAGTTACTGTAGAAATACTCTGTATAACCTGCCTCAATTTTACTTGAGTCTGTTAGCATTCCTTGAAGTGTATATTGTACAAACTCTGCTTAGAAGGAAGTACTTTGGATTTTTGGGTGTGGTGGGTGTGGTTGGTTTTGTTTGGTTGGCTCGTTTTTGTTAGTCGGGTTTTTTGTTTGGTTTTTTTTTTTTTTACCAGAAGTAGATCTTGACTTTGGTCAAGATCACTTCTAATGATGAGAGATGGATGAATGCTTGTTTCAGGTGTGTGGTCTGTGGTAACAAGACTGGTAGTTGCCCTGAAAGATTCTGACATGATCCTATGATTTGTGCATCCTGCCCTGTTATTTTGGAAAGGAAACTTGTTTACAGAAGAATCTGAAGTGCTTAGTCTCGGACATGTTATTACAAATTATCTGTTGTTGACAATAGTGAGGTCATGGGCTCTAGCAGACATCAGGGAGAGAAATAAGAGGGAGGTCGAGTCAGCAGAAAACACAGGGACTGAGGAAGTGAATGTGATGATGAAAAGTCTTGTAAACTCAGATACACACTCTGTGTACAGAGCAAAGAGGAACAGATGCTCACCAACTAGGTAAGCACATACTGTAAATGTTACAGTATCTGGATTTACATTCAAGAGTCTTAACCAGTGCATCCTGTGTTAGGAAGTGTTCATTCTAGGATGAGGCTGATGGGGAAGGGAAGAAGGCATTGCTGTGTTAATGGTGATCTGGGGTGCTTTACTCAATTCCCTCTCTGTAACAGGTAGCTAGGAAGACCAGCTTTGATCTTCAGGAGGAGGAGGCCAGAATAAAAACTAACATCCTGTTGCCTTACCATCTTTTAATATTATTCCCAGAAATATTAACCTCTGGTTTTAAAGTCATGTTTCTGACTAATACATAACAAAGGATCTCCACTGTATGTAGTGGCATAGAAATCAATGATGGGGTGTTCTGGCACTGCAGCTGGTGACCTGAATGCACCTTCATTAGCAAAGCAGCCTCAATAACTAAAGTTTCAAGCTCATCTCTGCAGCACTGAATTTTGAACTGTGTCTGTACATGTTTCAGTCTACTGTTGTGATTTACTCTGTCATGTGAAAGCAGCACTACTGCAGCAGACACTATAAAGACTTTTGCTGGAATTAAGCAGCTTCAGTGGCTTCCTGTAAGGGAAGAGGAACTCATATGGCCTTGTTAACTTACTCATATGGAAACAAGATATGTTGTCAATCCCCTTAGCAGTAGGAGGGCAGAAAAGTTAAATGTTCAAATCTAAGCTGATTTTAAAGTTCTGGTGCAGCAGTGGAACAGAGGGAAATGTAGCGGTGTCTGGGTGATCAGGTCATTGAGTTCATCATGAAAGGACAACTTGTTGCTTGTTATGGGTGTTGGAGTTCTGCTGTGGAGAATGCTCAGTGCTCTCACTGGCAGTAACACTACTAATGCTGAAATCCTCCTGCAGCCCCAGGCGGGACCCTGGCAGACGACATGACACGCACAAACGTCTGTGTGTTTGCAGCACAGGAAGACCTAGAAACCATGCAAGCATTTGCTCAGGTTAGTTCTGAAATGAGGACAATTTAACTTAAAGCTGTTTAATGGTCAAAAATTAAATGTTTGTGTAATTTTAAGGTAAATATAATGCATGGCTTTAAGCATACTGGAAGTGGTAGAGTAGCAGTGTTCTAAGCTGTAAGTGCTCTAAAAAGTTCAGATCTACTCTACTAAACTTAGTTTTTTAAAATTCTAATCAAATTATAGTTCAGCAAAAGATTATGCACTCTATGTCTTTTTAGGTTTTTAACAAGCTAATCAGGCGTTACAAGTATCTGGAGAAAGGCTTTGAAGATGAAGTCAAAAAGGTATGGAGTGTTTTTTTATCAGCAGACAAATAAACCTTCACATTCTGCTAGTTAATCACTGTAGAAGGGTTACATCATAAAATGGATTATTAAAATACAACCTTTGAAAGTTGTTCATAGAAGAATGGCTGGTTTGCATGACTACCAGTGGCCAGCTTCTGCTAGCTTGATGAAACGAAAGTGGTTAACACAGAAGCAGTGGCCAGAGTTTAGTGACAGGTGGTAGTTTGATGCAGCTCTTCCTACTTGTCCTGCAGTTGCTGCTGTTCCTGAAAGGGTTCTCAGAATCTGAGCGCAACAAACTGGCCATGCTGACGGGTATTCTGCTTGCCAATGGAACACTCAATGCATCAATTCTTAACAGTCTCTACAATGAGAACTTGGTTAAAGAAGGTAAGTGTGGTCCAGCTCCTCCCTTAGAGACAGAACCATCACAAGTAGGTGGAAACTGTGATGACAACACACCCTTACAGTTCACGAGCTTCCTCTGGTAATAGACTGACTACAGGATTAGCAAAGGTAAATGTGATGTCCCACAATCTGGAAGATCTTGTTAAGACTTCAGAAAATTAGTTTCTTAGAAAGCTTTTGTGTAGTACTTCCCTGCATGAAACTGGGGACTGCTGTCACTAGCATTGCCTACTGTATTTTGGAGAGGGACCTTTCAGGATACAAAAAGTGTGTTGTGTCTTTAGGTTGCTTTCTAAATTGCAGCAAGAAGAGTTGAGTTTAGTACAGGGAAGACTTTGTGATGCTGAGTGGTAGGAAAAGTCCAGTGTGCTGGAGGCTGCAGTGTCCTTGGGCAGGCAGAGGTACTGCAGACCGTTCTGGGGTTGCTTGGAAGCACAGCTGCTGCTCAGAGCACAGTCTCACAAGCGAGGTACCCTGTACTCAGGCCTTACGGTTCCCTGTGATTTGAATTTAACTAATAATAGAACTATTCCAACTGCACAGGTGTTTCTGCAGCTTTTGCAGTCAAGCTGTTCAAATCATGGATAAATGAGAAAGATATCAATGCAGTGGCTGTCAGTCTTCGCAAAGTAAATATGGACAACAGGCTCATGGTGAGTACCACTGCAACTACTCTGCTGCTCCATAAGCCAGTTTAGTGAACAGCATTTGCCAGCAAATACGCAGCACACATTTCTTTTACAAAAGAGTTGTAAACTTCATTTTCAGGAACTCTTCCCAGCCAACAAACAAAGTGTTGAACACTTCTCCAAGTACTTCACTGAAGCAGGACTGAAGGAACTTTCCGAGTATGTTCGGAACCAGCAATCCATAGGAGCTCGGAAGGAGCTGCAGAAAGAACTGCAGGAGCAGATGTCACGGGGAGATCCATTCAAGGATGTAGGTGTTTGTAGACAAGGTGGAGGTGTTTCCTGTGCCTGTCTCTCTTTCATACTGAACTTAGCTTTCACTGGGAATTAAAATGAGGACTGGGGGGGGTTGATATTAGCTTTGTGGTTTTCCTTAATGTCCTGAATCCTGATGTATGATCAAGGAGGTTGGTCTGCATTCTTAAACCTTCTGGGTTACTTTTAGAAGAGAAGTTTTAATTTAGCTTAGTGCCATATGTGGCCTTTGTGCTGACTCTTACTCTCCTGGCAGATCATCTTGTATGTGAAGGAGGAGATGAAGAAAAACAACATATCAGAACAGACTGTGGTAGCGATAATCTGGTCAAGTGTAATGAGCACAGTGGAGTGGAACAAAAAGGAGGAGCTGGTAGCAGAGCAAGCCATTAAGCATTTGAAGGTATTGTAACTTCAGTATGGACTTCGGCACCTCCTTGGCAGAGCTTGGTTTTCCTTCTGTCTGCAGCTCCCTTTTAAATGTTAAGGCTACAACTCTGCTACTGCAGAGACGGAATGAGATGGGGAATTGTCCCCATTGTGAGGAGTATTACAGGCCAAGAGCCTGAGGCAGAAGCAGTGACTGCTGCAGAGATGCCCTGGGGTGGGGCCATGATTGCAAATTTTTAGGCAGTGACTGATGGAAACTGCGAAACCAGCTTTAGTCAGGTGGTAAATGTGAAGTGCGCTGTGTGTGCCAATCTGTTGTTTTTGTTACAGCAATACAGCCCTCTACTTGCTGCCTTCACCACCCAAGGTCAGTCAGAGCTGACTCTTCTGTTGAAGATTCAGGAGTATTGTTATGACAACATTCACTTCATGAAGGCCTTCCAGAAAATAGTGGTGCTCTTCTACAAAGGTAACTTCGTGCAGTTGTAGTTTCAAGGGTTTGTGGGTTTTTGGAGGGATTGATTTTGGTTGGTTTGGTTTGTTAAAGCTTCTGAAACACAATGTTTCAGTTCTGATAAATTCTTTAGGGGAGATAAGTGCTACAACATCACACTAAATAAGCTGAAGAATTTTCTATCTTTTTTTTTTTTTAATGCATGTGGAAGTGCATTTTTAAAAACAGTGCAAAATTTTTAAAAGTGCAAGACAGAGATGCTGCCTGTCTACAGTCCATCTGCTTAAGAGTTGCAGATCAAAGCCAAATTTAGATTTTGAAGGCATTTGGTCAAGTTCTATGGTAGTGTATTCTTCTTAGTTCTCTTAACATTGACTGTGAGCAGCTGAAGATTGAGATCACCAATGTGTTCTGGGCTGCTCTAGGCTCTTTCTAAATGTCTGATAGAAGATGGTATTGAAAAACATGCTGTGCACCTGTGGAAACTTGTTAAACTGAAGACTGTATTGTACTTGTAAAATTTAAAGAACACCTACACCACAGGAACTGTTTACTTTGGACTTTAAAAGAATTTGCATCTGTTCTTTGCTGTTAACTGAACCTTTGCTTGGCATGTGCCATCTCAAATAACTCTGAAACACTCCAGACTGTCAGTGGGAGTGAAACTACAGCTCTTGGATACCATGCTGAGGAAACTCCCAGCATGAGGAACCATCCAAAATGCCTGGTTCTCCAAATTTCAAAACTGAAGGCACTCCTAGTGCAGGTCTGTCCAGCTGTTTCTAGGGGAAGAAACAGCGTGTACTACTCCAGAGGAGTAGTACACGCTGTTTCTAGGGGAAGAAGCTGCTAGTCAGGTTCTTGGCAGTTTATTGTGTTAATACTGCTTTTGCCTGTCTTTACAGCTGAAGTTCTGAGTGAAGAACCCATCCTCAAGTGGTATAAAGATGCACATCTTGCAAAAGGAAAGAGTGTTTTTCTGGAGCAGATGAAGAAGTTTGTTGAATGGCTCAAGAATGCTGAAGAAGGTAACTAGCAGCTTAGCTCGTATGTGGAGCTTGTTCATTTTGGGAACCCTAATGCAATAATGCTGTTTTGGAGTGGGGGATGTTAATTGCCCCCCCCGGCTAGAAAAGCTTGCCAGGATAATCCATGTGGATCCAGTGGCAGCTGTTGTGCAGGGTGCAGGGCACCAGCTGAACCATGGCCAGGCTGCTGATGAGGTCTCTCTGTTGCAGAGTCGGAGTCTGAAGCTGAAGAAGGTGACTGACCTGTGAAACTCTGGCCTCACTAAAGCAAACAGGAGCTGTAGATAAGTGTCATGTCTCATGTGTCCTTCTGATTCTTACATCCTACCTCCCTGTATCAAGCATGATATAAGGGCTCTCATGGCAATTTATTTTAACTGTTTTCTATAGTTAATGAAATACTGGATTTAGTTTTTAAAACCATGTTCAAGTAGCTTACAGGAGCTGTTAGATTTGACTCTTAACCTGCATTTGTCCTTTCAGTTACCTTCTACCTCCTGTATTTTCTACTGTAATAATGTAATTTAAGGCCTTCCACGGTGAAATCCACTTCATCTGTTGGGATTTCTGTTTGTATTGGAGTAGATGTGATATGGTGAATGAGATTTGGGCAGTCTGCTTGCAAATTAAAACTATAAAAAAGCCTCCCAAGTGAAGAGGCCATCGCTTGTGTGGCACTGCAGTCTGTACCACCAAATAGCCCCCATCATAGGTGGTTGTCTATGTCCCCAAGTACTTTGTCATCCCTTTCCCAGACTTCCAGCATAAAGCAATCCTCTATTCCAACTCCTGGGGAAGGTGGGAGCTCCACTGCTGGAAAGAAGCTGTTGTGGTGGCAGCAATTGGTTACCATGGTGGGGCATGAAGAGCGGCATCTCTGAGCCTGCTAGCTGTCACTGGTGGCCTGTGTTCCTGGGGGGCTGCCAGGTGCCCTTGCAGCTCTGGGGGTGCCTTCCTTTTCCTTTTCCCTCATGGAAGTACAAGCAGTGCTGTTCCACACAGAGCTGCCCAGCAGCTTTCGAGAGCCAGGCACTGCTGCTGGCAGGGCTGGAGCAGGAGGAGCAGCTGCTTTGTGCTGCTCTGCAAATGCACAGCTGCTACAACCTAAGGCAGACAAAACTCCACCCCCTCCCCCCTGATGTTTAGAGATTCTTTTATGCTGGCAGCTCACACACTAAGCCAAACAACTTATCTGCTCCCTGAAACTTTAATTCCTAATGGAAATTCTCAGGACAGTTCAATTCAGAAAGACTGGGGAAAAAAAATTTATACTGTTGAAAGCTAACAGTAAGCATTAACTGAAATACTGGTAACCAGAGTACACCTACTAAAATAAATGAAAAAATTGGTCATCACAATGCAATCTGTTCAATACTACAGTGATCTTCCTTACTTTGTAACTTTTTTTTAAGCAAATAAAGGCCATCCTTACACTTAATGCCAAGGGCTGTTTCTGCTCCTTGTCTGAAAAGAAAGCACCAGTGACACTACAGGGTACAAAGCAGTGCACAGTCTTTTGGCTAATTCAAGGACTGTTGAATAAAAGGTAATAAAAATACTACTTTCTTGCTGATAGGGTGCTCTGTTCCATGTTAAAAGTGCTAACGTCCCCTTGAGTTTGAAAACCAAGTTCCTCTGTATATTAAGTAAGTTTTATGTCAATATTTGGTAAGTATCCAAGAAGTCATACTAAAAAGTAAAGCACTTACAACATAACCAAATCAGAAGTCAGTGGTGGTCTGACTTTGGTCCCTGGGACTAAGCCTGCTTAGCTGCAGGTGCCTGTGCCCTCTTTGTGCCTTTCAATGGAGAGAAGAAAGGAAAGTGCTGCACAGTTAGAGCAGTGCTTGTCTGGGACATAATCCAGCATCTTCTGAACCAGGTCAAAGAGGTAATTGTGGTCAGAATCCTGGCATGTCATGAGTTCCTTCATGAAAATAAAATTATGTTTTATCTTAAAATTATGCTTAATACTTCTGTCCTCAAGAGCATTTTTCCTGTTGCATCTTACCTTCAGTGTCTTACAGGGGGTTGATAAGTATCTGCCACCAGGATTTTGTTCATCCCAATCCAGCTGTCCTTGACAGAAAAATGTTCATTTCCTTAAACAAGCAGACTGTATTTGTTACTCAGATACTCCTGGCCCATCAGTAGAAGTTCCCCAACGTGTATTTTGCAGAAATACTCCACCAGAGCAGTCAGCTTGTCAGAGAGATGACTGGGTCTTAAACCTAATCTGAAGATATTTAAATTAAATTATAGCAGTCCAAATACATAAAAATATAATTACCTGCTTTTCTTATCATGTGATATGGCAAAGGCCCCAGTTCCTTGTCATGGCTCTGAAGGGAAATCCAGAGAAACATTTTTATTCATTTTTAGAGGAAGTTACCAAGAACTATTTTTCAACTGTACTCTGCAACCAATAATCAGTTTCAGATTAAGGAAAAAAGAGGCCGTACTAATCTATTTCCTAAAGTAAGGTAGAGTGTACGAGGTTTTATCCCTTAAGGTTTTTCCCCCTTGACCCTGTTTTTTTTAACTTTGTTGAGTTTCAGCAATACTGTCAAGATGACAAAGTTGAGGTATTTGAATTTGCTGATGGTGACAGATGAAGCTACATCTGTTACTAGCATGGCTTGTAAATTACAAATGTTAAGAGGGTGCTCCTTCACATCAAGCTGCTGCCAAAATGTTGAATGAAAGCAATGTGTAGAAATGTTCTGTTCATACCGTTCCCTAGTGCCTACATCTCTCCTCAATTTGGCACCATGGAAGAAGGCAGCTGAAGTTCTTGCATAAATCATTCCCCTCAGTCCCTGCCTCTCCAGCATTTTTTCACCCACCTAAGGAGTATCACAGATGCAGCATCATCTAAGGTTCACAGTAACTTACAGGAGATTGTGCTGCTCCAAGGTAGTATTCCATGAGAATACTCTGTACACTCCACAAACATCTCATGCTTGTGACTGTCCAGTGCTGTGAAAGGATTCAGAAGGTTCTTGTTTGATAGCTGACTCCAAAACAGTCCAAGAGCTCAAAAAAGAGAGCGCTGTGCTGCTGGAGTGCAGTTCAACAGCGTGTGTGACACCCCTTAAATGAGAGGTCAGCCTGACAGGCTGCTGTGGCCATGGCTAACTGCAGCAGCTCTGCCCTGGCCTGTGGGCACCAAGTTGTCTGATACTCGTCATCAAATACTGCACACCAAAGCCCATAGCTTTCATCTCTGACTGAAGGCAAAGGTGCTGAGTCCCTAGAGCTCAAAAACAATTCAAACATGTCCATGGCACTCAAACCACTCTAACATCTGGACATAGCAACTACAAAGGCAGGAACGTGACGTGACTTGTAACAGTTCTAATAAAGCTGAGACACATATTCCATAGTACAGAAAGCAACATGACAGAAATTCTAAAGCCAAACCAAAGTACAGGTGGCTTTGTATACTCACAGTACTGCCAGCATCCAGTGCCTTTAGATATTCCAGTACTAGGACTTCATAAGCTGTTCCAGAGCAGCTGCCATCCTTTTTGATTATTTTCACAGCTACATGTTTGCCTCTTCTGAAAGGATGGGATCAAACAGGGATTAGAAGAGTGATTAGATTAGTAACCACTTCTGATGGAGAATATTCAGATATACATTGTTTATAGCAATGGCAACCTTTTCAGAAAAAGTGGCTTTTTAGTACATGCTGACAATATAACCAAAGTTCATCTAAGCAGAAAAAAGACAAAAATTTCATCTATCAATTCTGAAAACATACTTTATACCTTATTACTCCTCCTAGAAATAAAAATCCCCACCTACCACCCCATGGTATTTATGTATGCTATTAAAAATGAAAAGCAAACAAAAATAGACTTAAGTATTACCACTGAAGCTATTCTAGACTATTCATGTTTAAACTGTAAATACCTACCTTGGAGAACTGTTACTGGACAACTCTCATCAAGGCACATTTACAGTGGAAAAAGAGAAAAATCAACAATAAATATATGCAAGTTCTACAGAAAAAAGTAACAATCCCCACCCCCCAAACAAAAAAGAAAAATAAAAGTCTTCTGAAAGCTCCCTCAGATCTTACGTTAAAAAAACTTCCTGTATTGGTTTTGTGTGGCCAGGTTTTGGTGGCTGGGGGGACTTAACAGGGTTGGCTTCTGAGAGATGCTGCCAGAAGTTTCCCCCATGTCTGACAGAGCCAATGCCAGCTGGCTGCAGGACACAGCCAGCTGCAGGACAGATGTGCCAGTGGCCAAGGCTGGGCCAAGCAGAGATGGTACTAACACCTCTGTGATGACATTTAAGAAGGAAAAAAAAGTTATGGCACAGATGTAATTGCACTCAGAGAATGGTGAGAATATGAGGAAGAGAAAGAGGAACAGCCAAGGTCAGCAGAGAAGGAGAGGCAGGAGGTGCCCCAGGTGCTGGAGTGAGACTCCCCTTCAGCCCATGGTGAGAAGCTGTGCCCCTGCAGTCCAGGGAGGACCACAGGGATGCAGAGATCCAACTGCAGCCCCTGGAGGACACCACATCCTCTGCATTCTTGCATCTTTTCCTTCGATAGCTCTTCTGGAACAGCACCAAGATCATGCAGCCAGTCAATAAACTCAAGTGAATGCAGGTCAGAAAAACAATGCATTCAGATACTCAGGCATTCAGATACACACTAGGCCACAAACAGCAGGAGCAATTTCAAATTCAGTCCCTGAAAATTCACATAGTTTATATTACAGGAGAAAAACATGGCAAGGAACAGATTTTCAGATGAGGTACTCAAAGTAGGAAGGCAACAAAAAATTACAATTGTTTTTCTTTTAAAAGATTGGTTTACTGAACTTTATGATTTCAGGACCTCTATATTTTTCTTCAAGCATAGATTTCGTAATTATTTTCATATATATACACATATATATTTTTCAACAGTCTTGAGTCCAAATTAAAATAGCCATCAGGCAATCAAGATTAAATAACTTGTATGAGTATTTGGCAAGAAGCTGTTTTTTAAAATCATAAAAGCGTATACATTTGCTTTATGATGTCTTGGCTTAAGATCTTAACTTAAAACTCCTATCTTCAGGTTTTTTAACAGTGTAACAAAGATCAGAAAACCCACCCTGCTGGTGGGAAGACATCATCCATATTTAATTCTACAGATTTCTCACTGATACTTTAAAAAGTCATACTGGCATGACCCCCTTGCTATTTCAGTGATACTTAATCAAAATCTAGTTTAAAAGCTTGTCCTTGGATTTTAGAGTAGGGATTAAGCAAATGCTTGTCATAATGTAAATTTTGAAAGCATGAAAGTGATGCTTATGTTTCAAATACTCCAAATGATGGTTATTGTTCATTAGTCTGCTCAGATATATTCAGTGAACAAACAGCAGGACCATGTTATGTGGTATCACAAGCATATGTGCAAACTATACATTTTCACTGAGGGAAATGCAATCGTAGCAAAAAACAGTCAGCTACTAATATGAGCCAAAGGAATAAACTTTTATTGTCCACAGAATTCCCCAGACCTGACACTCAATTACTATTGTGAGATGAGAATCTACCTTCTTTAAAAAAAAAACCAAACTAAATTAAAATTGGTGGAGGTTTAGGATGACATGTATTATAAAGTGTCTTGTATTTCCTTTTGCCACCAGCTGTCACATTAGACCAGATCCCTGGCTACTCGAATGTCAAGAGTCACATGCTTGGTTGGACTTGTGACTGCAAACTTCAAAACTGTGTCATTGACAACGGCCTCTTTCATTCACAGAATTGCTTTCTGAATCAATACTACCAAAAAAGGATACAGCAAAGGTAACTAAAATCATTCTAGTGGCCCTATGAAGGCAGCTTTTTGTTTTAAGCTGCAAGATAGCTTTCTTGAAATACCTGCAACTCAAAAAATTAATCTGGTATCACATGAACTGATCAGAATAATAAAATCTTAAAACATGCCTGCTGATACCAGAAGTCTGGAAGTTATTTACCTGCCAGGAGTTTCAGAAAGATGTCTGCAGCACTTTTTCTCCTGTGCACTTCTGAATGGTGCCCCTTTCCATTCTTAGCATTGTTGCACCTTCTGCAAAGTGGACTTTTTCTTTTATCCCTGTCAGGACCACTGGAATTCCCCAAGTGTAACAAAGATATTTTACTCTTTGAATTACATCCCACAGACAGACAATTCATTTTCAAAGCCATTAATCATCAAATTTAAACTATAATAAAGATTGTGTTTTTCTTCTTAAAAAAAGCCTTTTAAAGACATACTGTGGCTTGGACACTCCTTCCAAGCTACTCGGGCCCCCAGTGCTGCATTATCCTAGGAAGAAGGAAGGCTTCTGTGTGCTTAACAAGGGCAAATATTGCCCAGTAGGCTTTTCAAAATTTCAGCAAAGTTTTTCTGTAGGAGGCCATAAAACTGGGGTTATCTCCCAGTTAGTGTGCCCCAAGAGGAAAAGCGAACTAACTCGCTACCCACCCATCTTCTACTCCGCTTTCCAGCCCCACACCGGCTGCAGCGCCTCAGGCCGGAGGGCGGCGGCCGCTGCCGGCACTGCCACGCCCCGGGCGGGCGGAGCAAAGGGGATGCGGGGCCGGCCCCGGATGCAACGGGCCCGGAATGCCCGCCCCGGCCAAAGGCTCCACGCTCGGCCCGAGCAGGGGCTCCGGGAAAGGCCCCGGCCCCGGCACAGCGGCCGAGGCCATTTTCTGCCCGCCCGAGGAGGCGCAGCAGAGAACATGGCGGCCTGAGGGGGGCGGGGGGCGACTCCCAATTGCGGAATGATCATTTCTTACCCGGCTGAGCAGTCTCTCTACTGCCCTGGGCATGGTTAGTGGTCCTCTGGAATCAGCTTGCCATATGTACAAGTTTGTCACTGTTCAAAGACAATGCACCATTATTTTCTTACCTACATTTAACGTACATCCTCCAGAGAGCAAAATACTTGGTGCTGCCGTATTTCACATTTTCTATGTAACAGCCTTCAGAGGAAAAAAAAAAGACCTGAAATTGTTTCCAACTGAGTGCAATTTAGAATTATTAATTATTTACAGTTCCTTTGCACTGTAGGCAATTTCCCAGTACATCCTTCCTCCTGCATAGCAGTAGTGTCAGTCAAGCATGCCATTGCACACTTCTGTCTATTTGATACTGCTGCTGGTTATGAGAGAGAGACAAGAGCATAGAGCTACAAGAATAAAATCCTTTACCTGACTGAAGTATTACACTAAAATATATTAACATATAAAAACATATAAAATATATGTTCCATAATTATATGGAAAAAAGAGCTGGAAGCTTAAAGCAACATTCCATGAAGAATACAGAAACTTAGAAATACAGAAAGTCCCCTCAAGCAGGTATTGATTAACTCTTCCCATTAACACCTCAGTAATCTGTACCTGGCATGCCTTTGCCCTTCTCTTGCAAATGGGAAATAACAGTCAGAAGCAGACTGCAAGTCAGCTGGCCCTTGAGCCTCCCAAGGATTACAAAGCATATATATATATGAATGAGCTTTGCTAAGGGATACTCACTGAGTGGAAAGAGTCTAAAATGGCTCTTACCTGTTTAACATCATGTGACCACAGCCTTTTTAACAGTGCTCTTTGTTGTGTTTACCCCCTAGACTTTGTTCTAAAAAAGTGATGAAAAACAAGTTACAGTAAATGCATGTTACGTAGTTTCAATCAACAGCTATATAAGGACAGAAATACTTACTCTCATAGCAACAGTGTTGCAGAAGAAATTACTCCAATCTACTTTTTGGGCAGGCTGAAGAGGTTATCATTCCAATACAGCAGCACAAGAGCAAACACTCCTCTAAACATTTTCTTTAATCTTCTGAGAGGGAAAGGTTTCATCTATTTATGACACTGCTCTCACCTAGGGGAAAAAATTGCATATCTTACTTTACTCTTTTGAGAAAACCGAGTAAGGAAAATGACACTTTACGAGAGAGTTTCACAAAACTGGTAGCATGAAATTATAGCAAAGGACATTGCTTTAATATAATATCACTCAGAAAGATAAGGCAAAAACCAAAGATTAAAAAAAAAATTGAAGGTTTTTTTTTATTTTACAAGTATAAAAAACAACGTTTCAAAATCAAAATGTGGGAAGATACTCTGGAAAACCTGGCTTCTGAAGCACAAGACTTCTCTGTGACAACTCCCAATGTCACAGCTCCTGAAAATTCTGCATTCAATAAGCAAAGATATGATCCATCTGAAGTAACCCTTTTTGATGGCTCCTTAAACCCCATAATTTGGGAATTATCTGACCAGTCTATGAAATGTGTTGAGGCATTCTGTGGCTACAGAGCAAAAGGGTTGGCATGAATTGTAATGTCTTTAATGCGAACATCATTGAGAGGTCGATAGGTTTTCTCATTCACAGGCAGCTTCTCCAGCTCATCCAGGGTCTCCAAGCCATCAATAACTCTGCAAGAAAAACAAAACAGAAGTGCTGGAAATTGCCTCCTAATAATGATTTAAATTTTACAGTTGAGGTATCTCAAAACACTTTACAGTTAAGTATCACAAGGCAAGGACTTTGCAAGCAAATGATACAAAATAAGACAACCAAAACATTTTATGTGGCAAGTAATGTATTTTGAAAGGAAATATTAAGCATCCGTGACAGACTCTGAGAAGAAGTTCCAGCATTTGCATGTGCCCTGAAGTACTCAGATCCCACACACACTCTGCCAGAGGCATGCAGTTGAATCACTTACTTTCCAAACACCGTGTACTTCATGTCCAGGTGTGGCTGTTTGCCGTAAGTGATGAAGAACTGCGATCCATTGGTGTTGGGACCATTGTTTGCCATGGAAACCACCCCACGGACACTGTGCTGAACAAGGGGAAAAACCTCAGCATGAATACACATCTGTGAAACCAGGACTACCCTGTGCAAAGTGCTCTCTGACTACAGCTCTTCCTCAATACCATTATTAAGAACAAATCTTGGTTGCTAATATAGTCTATCACAATCAGTAATTAGCTCCTCAAAACTCCTCTTAAAGTGAAAAATTACTGCTTTGCCTTCAGTGGATGAAAAATGCTGTCAGAAATTCTTTTTACTTCTGTTTTCAGCGAAGAAAACCCTCAAACCTAACTTGCCAAGCACAGAAATGCCTGTTCCTATTTTAATAATAAGCTATTGTTCTCCAACCTAGAGAAAACTTTTGTAGAGAAAATTCAGATGAAAACCTAAGTGCATATTAAGAGCACAGAAATACCTTTAGATATTCACTGAATTCATCTTCAAACTTCTTGCCCCAGATGCTGTTACCTCCTTTCCCAGTGCCTGACAAAGAAGCATCACAGTAGAAATTACTGGATTTTCAGCTGAAAAATTCAGAAATTATATTCTGTTACAACAAAGACCCTAGACAGCCTGCAATTAGTTTGAGGCAGGTTCTTGACACTGCACCAAGACATAACTCTATATAAGGAACCTATTACATAGCAGAACAAAACACTGACATAGCCTCAAATTAAATTCAGTATGAGTACGAACAGACACAACTGAATCAGCTTTTCTCTCAAACAGCTGACACCATCTGGGACATTTTCCCCAAATGCTTTAGAGGCAACCTTTCAGGCAGAAGCCACATAGCACAGTAGCAGCTGCTTCTACTTAAGTCAACAGAACCATCATATTTAGTGGAAACAGCTGGTAAAACTCAAGTTTGTACAATGCATGATTACTGAAAACTGGGGTAACACCTGCACTTCTGTAAGCCCACCACAGAAAACTAATCTCATCATAAAAACCTCTTATCATACCAAAAATACAGTAATTATTTTATTTTTACTTTACTTACATTTTGGTTTTAATACCTGTAATTCCTTTTTATTTCCTTACATTTTATTTTTATGCACATTTTTTCTATAGAAAGACCCAGATAGAATAATTTACCTAATGGATCCCCTGTCTGAACCATGAAGCCCTTTATGTTTCGGTGAAATACGCATCCATTGTAGTAGTTACTAGCACAAAGAGCCAGGAAATTCTACAAAAATCAAACAAACCACATTAACAAACAACTAAGGAAAGAGTATTATCTTACTAAAATGACAGCATTGGCAAGTCCAACACTTTTGCCTCTCCTTTGCTTCGTGACCATGTGAACTCCACAGAATATTGCTGCAGATTAGTCATAAATAAATCATAGCTAATAAACTCTTCTGATAGTGTCACACACACAAAAAATAAAAAGCTTTCAGTGCAACGTTGTCTGATTGAGGAACAAACAAGAAGCCTAAAACATGCTCTCAAGTATCATTCCCATTTTAACAATTTTATTTTGCACATGTAATTTTGCAATCAATAAGTTCATGCCTCAGCTTTTTCATTGAAATAAATGAAATTTATTTCAATTTCAGTTTATTGCAAAAATTCAAAATCGGGGTCCCTGACAAACTGTGAGTGAGTCTCACTCTTTTAAACTAAAATCAAGTCTGTGAGGGTATGAGTAAACCCATGGAAATATGGGAATCCCACTCTAGGTGCTGTTATTTCCCCTTAAAGGCAAAGGACACTTTGGGAGGTGCTGGAGCTTCAAGAGAAGAAGCACTTAACTAAACCTTATCAAGTGAGAAACAGGCATCAAACTCTAGGCAGTATGACAGACCACACAAGTTCCATGAGTGGAACAGACACTGCACCAGCTTAAAATGTTGGTATTCCATTACATGAAAAAGTGAAATTGCAAAAGCCACTTCACCTCCTCCACAGTCTTCACTATTCCTAGTGCTTTGTTTCACCACTAGGCAATCCTACTCCTGGTACCTGACTTACTTCACAAGTCTTTGGAGTACGTTCACAGAATAGTTCAATTTTTATGTCTCCCACATCAGTATGCAGCGTGACAGCCTGAGCAAAAGGCAGAAAGCAGTAATTAAATCAGCAATAAAATACTACCAGACTGTTTTATTTCCCAGCCCCACCAAGAACATAAGCAAGTTTGTACTACATACAACCACTGTTTCAACATTTGGCCATAAGCAAGGCTTCTGTCATAAACCATCCACATTTCTGGTAAAATCACCAGAAAGCACTTAGTTTCATTTAGTTTCAGGACAAATCAAGTTTGCCATGGTAATGCAGTAGTTGTTGCATGCTGTTACACTCCAGAAATACATTATTCATTTGCAAACAGGACCTACTCAGTCACTTGAATGTAAAGGTGAAGAATCAAGGTTATGTCTATTTTGGATGGTGCATGCATCTCACTGCTTTACAACTAGAGGAGCAACTGATGCCTGCAGCCGTTTGATTGATAAGGCTAGTTCTGAACGGCAGCATATACAATGTGCCTTCACAGACAAGTAGATCTACAAATTAACTTACTATTCTTAAGAATTTATAAGTTACTTTCATAAAATTTTAAATCAGTTATCCAGTGACCTAAGCAAATTTATCTCTACAGGCCAAAGATATCACAGTGCTTCTATGGAAAGTGCTAAACTATGCAGAAACAATTACTGTGGGGATAACTACAGCAAATATAATAAAAATCAGCATCATGTTCATAGTGGCATACTGCTCCCAAAGTATACAAGTAAAGGAGACAGCTGCCCACAATGCCCATGAAGACGCTATAGAAGGTGTATGAACAGTTTAAGACACACATAGTCTTATCTCTATTTCTTGAACTGCTAAATTTTTAAAGGCCTGTGAGTGCAGAGGTTTACATATGCTGAAGCAGAGGTATGTTCTTGCAACTAGACTGATGCTTCTGTGGTAAAAGAAACCAAACTAGATTATCAAATACATGCCAAAATAGCATTAAAATCTGGGATCTCGAAAGTGAAAGCATAATTATGTTTTAGACTGATGTAAATCAACATGTTTTCCTTTTGACAGTATCTTTTTAGAAGTTTGAAATGAAAACCCTGCACTTTTCATGACAAATTCCTCACAGCATCAGAGTAAAACATGTAATCCTTTGAGATGGAAAGCAGGTATTTGCTTTCCAAGAGATCACCATTTCAGAAAGAACGAAAATATGCTTTTATTATGTGCTTTTATTCTTACCATGCCTGCTTATCAAAAAGCTGTGGTAGCCTTCTACACAGCGATTTCCTGCAAAAATAACATACGGAATTTGTTGGGTTTTTTCCTGCCAACCCCCATTTGGTTTTGATTCTAATATATTTGTTGGTTACATGTTTTTACACCACACGGTTCTACGGTACCATTCCAGTGACTCTGTGGCTAAATTTTTGCATTAAGCAACTACACAGCATATAAAGAATGAAAAATAAGTAGAAAAAGACTACTGAGAGAAAGGGGAAGAGGGCAAAAACCACCCTTTCCTAGGATGAAAATTTATACTAAGCAATCAGTTTCTGCAAATATGGCAGAATAGTAAACGGCAGAAATTCACAGGTAAAAGCCACGTGCCAGTACCTAACATTAGTGTGATTTGGGGCTAACTCGTGACAACTGTGAGTGCCTGCAACAGACAGGTACCTGCACCCAAGCACAGGATCAGACTTTTTCAGTTTTTGTAATACTTTCAAATAAAGCGTTTCAAATGACGGTAATAAAACCGCGGCTGCTTACAAGCCGACAGATTTACGCGCTAATATCTCCTCTACACACCCGCCCTCGCCGACGAAGCCCCGCAGAGCCCGAAGCGCTGGCTCAGTGTCCCCACCTCACCTCACCCCACCCGCCCCCGGCTCCCCCTCACCCAGGGCAGCTGGGGCTGCCGCTCCCTCCCTGCCCGAGGTACCGCCACCGAAAGCCGCGCACAGACCCAGCCCCGCCGCCGGACAAGCCGCTGCTCCCCCGCGGGCCTCAGCTCCCGGCCGGCGCTGCGGAGCGGCCGCCCCAGCCCCGCTGAGCGCGACGGAAGCGGCGGGGCCGAGCGCAGGTCCCGCCCCGCGCTGCCGGCCCTGCTCCGGCGGGAGGTGAGTACGGTGCCGGCCCGGCCGTGTCCCGCCCTCAGGCCACCTGTCCCGGTCGGTCCCCGCCGCCGAGGAGCGAGTGCCGATGAGGCCGGGCTCTGCGGTCGGATTTGCCGTGGGAAGGAGAATGAAGCTTGAGCGGGGAGGGAGCCCTGGGGCGGGGAGGGCACCCGGAACCGGGTGGTGCCGGCGATGGGAGGGCGCACTGACCGAGCGGCCGCGGCTGCTGTTTGGCCGCTGGGTTCCCGAGGCTCACAGCGCCCTGTGTCTGCCCCACACAGGTCCCCGCATGCGGCTGCCGCTGCTCCGCCCGCCTCTCCACCGCGTCCGTGCCTTGGGCCGCCCGTCCGTACGCGCCCTCATGAACCTCCGGGAGCTCGTTTCTGCCCTGAATGACTTCGCATCCCCGTCTCTGGCTGAAAGCTGGGACAATGTGGGATTGCTGGTGGAACCAAGTCCTCCCCACACTGTGAACACCCTTCTCCTCACTAACGACCTCACTGAGGAGGTGATGGAAGAGGCAGTGCAGAAGAAAGCAGACCTCGTTCTTTCTTACCACCCTCCTATATTCACGCCACTCAAGCGAGTAACGTGGAAAACCTGGAAGGAACGGCTGGTGGTCCGAGCCCTGGAGAACAGAATCGGGATTTATTCTCCGCATACGGCGTACGATGCTGTACCTCACGGCGTTAATAACTGGCTAGCCAAGGGACTCGGTGAGATTCTGTTAAGAACAAATAAGTTAAAATTATTAAAGATGTTTGCTGTTTTAGGTGCGATCTTTCATCATTTGCCTTCCAGCATTTACAGGTGTGATTTGAGGACTGTTTATTTTTCCTAATGTTTTTATAGTACTGTAACCTTAAATACATTTTGGGAAATTTATTTTGGTTATGTATACCAGATAACAAACAGAAGAGGATATTTTCAGATGCATGACTCTACTATTGGATGTATCTGGAACTTGTGGAGCATATTTATTGTCCCCTGTGGTTGCAACGCTGAGACCACTGACTTTAGATCACCACCTTTAATTTATAAAGTACGAGATCTCAATGTTTGCAAAGCATTTAAGCTATGTGAAATTATTTTAGATTTTTATCCTGTATTGTGGCTCACAGATTACAATACCTGTGTTTTTTCCAATCCTTAGGATAAAACTGATGGGATTAAGAATGGCAAATAATATATATCCATCAGTTTCTTTGGACTTAAAATAGACTGTGCCTAATGGAGACAGGAGAACGAAAAGCCCTCAGTTCTGGTCAGGGAAAAAGGATTTAAGTGCAAAATTTGCATCTTTGTGCTGCATCTCTTTCAGATACATGCTAAATCAGTATTAGGATACTTACCTTGCTTTATAAACCAGCAATCTTGTACTGTTTTCTCAGGTGCCTGTACTTCTGTCCCACTGCATCCATCAACTGCACCAAGCTCTCCATCTGAGGGCACTCACCGGGTAGAGTTCTGTGCGGATGCTGAACATCTGGATGCAGTGCTGTCCAAAATCAAAGACATCCCAGAGATCTCTTGTCTAACTACTCTTCCAGCTAGGTATCTGCTCCACTCTCTAATGTTGTATTCTTCCTGTTGTTTGAAACAATAAGTTGCTGTAATTGTATTTTACTGTTCTAATAATTTTGTTTCTCGGTGCATTGCTGCTGTATTTTTCAGCAACAGAACGAGAAACTTAAGGAATAATCGTCCCTTTCTGGTCAATCTATGTCATGCTAAATGGTAATAGCAACTCAAGTCTAGCATTACATAGGGGTATTAAAGAAGAGTATTAACAGGAAATTTGATGAGGACAGTTGAATAAAATACAACTGCCTTTTTTTCCTTTCTTGGTGGTAGAACAGCCACTGGGATAGAATAAATGATTATTATAATGCTAAAATTAATAATTATAATGCTGTAATATGATAATTACAAGGTCAAAATTTTATCTAGCTTCTTAACAAGCACCAGGCATGTCTTTCCTCAGGGTTGAAGGTGAGGAGCAAACACGAGTCAGTTTGACGTGCTCTCAGAAAGCATTGCTGGAGGTGGTGGCATTATTGTCTCAGAACAGCCTCCTTTACCGCAAGACTGAGATTCTCTTACTGCAGAAGGTAACAAAATCACAAAATTACTTCCTGTGAATGTATTACTTTTGTGAGCTGAGTACCCTAAACACTGAAATGCAGTAGTCAGTGGCACCACAGCTTTCCAGTGCTACCCCAGTGCTCTGAAATGCTGGCATGTGGGGATTTGAAGCCCACGCATTTTCCGAAGCAATGAAACTATCTACGTGGTCTGTACTAATTCTTAAATCAGTTCTAATAGCTGGCATAGTTCATCTGTTACATTTGAGAACATCACATACATACTTTTTTGTAAAGTTCAGTGATGTTCCTGCAAGCCAAATATACTCATCCTGTTACAGCTTGGAAAGCAATGCAAGCATCTGGAGTCAGCTTTCTTACATTAATTTTATTTTTTTTCCAGCCTCTTCTTCCCCATACTGGAATGGGACGCCTGTGCACCCTGAGCGAGCCGGTCTCCTTGTCAGACATAATCGAGCGTGTCAAAGGTCACCTGCAGCTCCGCCACGTCCGCTTAGCCGTGGGAGCAGGCAGGACATTCGGTAGGTGGGCCTGAGAGCCACACTGCCTGCTCGGACTGGCACTGCAGGAACACAGGGAGCATCAGTGTGGGCATTACAGTGGGAAACACTGCTGTCTTTAAGAGGTTTACATGCAACAACTAGGAAGCACTGTTAAGAAACATCATCTCAGAATTTACAGTCATATGAAAAGAATCTCATCTGTATTTTAATGGATTCTATATTACGCTGGTTGATTTGGTGAAGAAGGGACAGCACAAGTTGAATGAAATATGTAATTTCTTGTAATTTATATAATGATGAAGATTCTTCTTTCCTGCCCAGGATATCAGGCACAAAGTGTACTGTTTGATTGTATGTCCCCTTTTGTGACTGAATGTTAAAATTCAGAGCACTTGAAGAGTAAGACACTTTATGGTATCATTATGTACAAAGAACCATGTTTTGATGAAAGATAAGATAAAGAAGGTGAACTAGGTCAAACAGTGGGGGGGTCATTAGTAAGATGTGGAGTAAACATCCTCTTATCCCAGCTACCTATCCTAATGTCCAAGGAGCACAGCTAGTAGAATTTGTGAGTAAATTTGTTGAGAACTCTTTGTAACTTAGGAGGCAGAAATCTTACCAGACTGACAATTGCACTAAAAAATCCCCAAACTACTTCAAAGCCTCTTTTTATGGTGTGGAATTGAAGTGGTGTGACTCCACTTAAATCAACAGTAATTGCAAGGCAACATACTGTAAAACCTTAACAGATTTTGAAAGCTCCCTGTGTTGTGTGTCCCCTCTCCTTAGTGAATGTAATGTATATGAAGAATTAAAATTCATGTCACTGTCATATATGTAGTATATTGGAATTAGCAAACACAGCAAATGAACAATTTTTATTGGCATAGAGCAGCTTTCAGCTTGCATTAAGACTGGTCTTCTGAGAGCTGTAAGTTAGGAACCAGTATATCTTAGAGGCAAAATGCCGCCTTAGTGGCATCATTAGTTGGGAAACTAAGGGTGGTGGAACGTAAGAGTCCTGGAAAGAGGAGTGGCCTATTAAAGAGTTCAGAAACCTAGCTAACACCTCACTGGGAGAAAGGTTGCCAGCAGCCAGCCTCTGTGCTGCAGTTTTCTGCCAAGTTTCCTGCCCCTTGAAAAAAATGTACCTATCACAGAGGATTTTGCTGTATTGTCAGAGGTGTTACAGGCCCATGACTCTATCAAACTGGTAGATGTGTCTCTTCCTCCAACAAATTTACATTGACTCTAAAGTCAAGGTAGTAGTTAACTGAAACAATTACTAGCAATACACACGAAGGCTGAACAAAGGGGAAGGAGTTTAACTGTGGCACCTTGTATCCTGCAGAATCACCAGTGAAGAAAGTTGCTCTGTGTGCTGGTTCTGGGAGCAGTGTCCTGAAGGGAATGGAAGCTGACCTCTATCTCACAGGTAACAGACTGCTGTTTCATTATTTTTATAAAAATAGTCATGAGAGAAAAAACAAACAAACCCCAGCAAAAAATAAGAGGGTTGACTGTGTGTTGAAAGATTTGACCACAAAGAATTACCTGTTATTTATAATTGAGAAACAATTAGTTATTGGAATAACAAACTAAAGTAGAGATAATGTGGGTCAAATGGCAGTGTGGCACAGTGAAAGATACCTGAATTAAAACATTACAGCATTTTTTTCAACACAAAATCAGTGCTGATGGCACTAAGTTGCAACTTTCAGTGTTTCTCCTTTGGCAACATATACTTCCTCTATTCCCTACTGAATTCCCTAATGGAAAACAGAATATAATGTACTCTACAGAACTTTTCAAAGAAACTCCTGTGTCTAACCAAAGGGACACTTAGTCCATTTTCTGTCTTCCAGCAGTGGGACAGCTATTCCCTGTGGCTCAGCAATGTGAAGGCTGCCTTACATTCTAGGAATCACTGCCCTTTCTCCCTCTTATGTGTAGCCCTGCAGAGCTGACCCTCAGGCTTCCCAGCTGCTTTCCTCTATCCTGTTCCAGACCACTCTGAACATTTTTATTTTCTGCCCAAACTGGCAGAATTTACAGCTATTCAAACATGGCAAGGAATTTCTGTGGTTTGACTCAGCTGCATACAGGGATATAAGCTGAGTGTTTCAAAGGACCCTGGAGCAGGAGTGTTCCACATTCCTATTGAGCAGCTGCTGTTGCATTTCTGCTTATGGCCTATATTCCATTATATCACCACAGCTTTTAGCTGAGATGCTCCACATGTTGCAGAGACCTGGTTACCTGAAGTGTACCATTAGTGATCTCCATGACATTTCCTTCTCAAAATGGCAGGAGAGATGTCCCACCATGATGTGCTGGATGCAGTTGCCAATGGGATAAGTGTTATTCTGTGTGAGCATAGTAACACTGAGCGAGGCTTCCTGTCAGAGCTGCGTGATGCACTCGCCATCCACCTACAGAACAAAATCAACATCATTGTGTCTGAGAAAGACAGAGATCCCCTCCAGGTGGCATAGGGGGAAAAAATTGGAGAGAGAGAGAAAATTCAGTCAATTGTGTTATCCTGCACAGATCCAACTATCCAACTGCAGAGCTTAATGAAGGTGCTTTCAATTAGTCCATGAAGACTAGAGTCAATGAAGGTGCATTCAATCACAGAAGGATTGTATTATACAGTACCTCACAGTCTGGGGTATATTTTGTCATGTCAGAAAAATAAATGCTTGTTTCAGAACACCAAAGGCTCATTTACTCAATTACTGGACTGTATTTGAATAAATTTACTGTTACTGCTTAATGTTATTAGATACAGTTGATAATCATGATACTCAAGGGTTGATTTGGGTAAAATATATAAAACCTGACTTATCTCCAGATTTCAGCTTATGCAGCAGTTCTACCCTACTACAGTTATGTCAAATCATGTCACTGCAAGTCACTAATATTATACCTAATAAATTTCAGAAATAGTAGTTAATGAAAGGATGGAGATTAACTGTTTGCATTAACAGTTGTACTAAGGCACCACTCAGATGCAAATAAATAGAGAACACAATGCAAATTGTTGGTACTAGTATTCAATTGCACAATCTACCACTAATGCAGCTTTAAGGCTTTTCAAAAGAGGGACTCTCAATTAAAAAAAAAGCTTTGTAAAGTTGAAACTCAATTCCTTAACAAAGCTGTAAATTCATGTGCCTTTTTTCTTTTAAAAAGTTCCTGTAACTGTGGCTTTTAATTACACGATTACTAAAACTGAACAAGTAGTATTTTCACCACTGATAGAGATTTTTATTTTCAAAGTTAGTTTTTTCTGTTGGGATGTTTTTTTTCTAAGAAAAAAAAATCTCACAGTTGTATACCCTACCATCTCTGGATGGTAAATATTTTACAAATATTTTTACAAATTTGTAAAGATGTTAGCTCTAGCCTTTTGAGTTAATAAAAGTGGCTCATCAAGCAATGTCTCTATCTAATAATTGCATGTCTTCTTCCACTTAAATGTAAGTGGAAAGAGATGACTGGTTTATCTGAAGCTACCTAGGCTATTTCAAGGTCGTCATTCTTACCAATACCATGAAGACATCTCAGTATGCTGAGAAGTGAGAAGAAATTTCTTCTTTCCCACGTAAAAGGAAAGGACCTCTATGAAGACTCAAGCTGATAGTGGGGGGTAGAGGTAGATGCTCTAGGTTTCTCATACAAAAGTCAGGCCATACATCTCTCTTGCTTCTGTCAGAGAGGGGAAGATAAGGTAACTATTATTCCATGGGATGTTTTGGTTCTCTTCAAAAGCTATATACTGGTATTAAAAGGCAGGCAAACGGTTCTTGATTTTGATGTAAGAAGCATTATAAAATATTTCTACTTGGTAGTTTGAAATCTTCAGCGCAGATATTTGACATAATGAAAATGAAGCTTTTGCACAACTGCTACAAGGATCTCGATCTTCCTGTAACATAAAAAGATTGTGAAAGACAAGACAAGATAATGAAAATTAATAAAGTACTTTATTTCGATTGATTTGAACTATTACAACACTGAGCTGTAACACAGCTAGCAAATATTAGGCATACGGAGTCCCTGAAGTCTGGCTGGCAGACTATAGATGATGGAACTACAGAGCTTCCTCCCACATAACTGAGAAAAAAAGATGTCAAACTTCAGCAGTCTCCCAACCTCTATGAGCTTAAAAAAAGGGAGAGCTTTTAAGTGGCATATAAGGCCTCCTTCAGGATCAGTGGACATTCCTGATGTAAAAAATACAAATATACAATCAAGCTTTAAAAAATAAACAAAAAAGCTTCATAGCCTCTTCATATTCCTGGATTGCACCTTGGAAAGTAGCAGGCAATGACATGAGTCCATCATAATTTCAATTATCTAAATCTTGTAAAAGGATGTGGGTTTGAGACAAGTCCTTCAGTTTTATTGCCAGAATTTACTATGTTACCTGCAGCATCCCAAACCCACTAGTATTCTCCTTTCCTCATGCAGTCAAGGCAGGTCTTGCAGCATTATAAATCGTCTTCATACACTGGAAGCTAGTTTTGTCTAAATGGTAGAGGAGTACTGGATAGCACTCAATTGAGGAAAGTTGCACCACTAGTACAAACTAAAGCTCTTGACCATCTTGTGACTTGCACTTCCCAAGTAAATTTCTCCAGTAAAACCCTCATGTCTACTGAGGTAGAGAGCAGAAGGCACAATCTCACAGAGTTTGTTTTTCTGGCTGTGAGGTTTGCTGCACAGATAGAAGGCATTGTCTGAGCTAAGAGAAAGCAGACAAATTCAACAAGAGCGCAAGAAAGGCCTTGCTTACAGAAGTCATCATTCCAAACTACCTGAGGTAGTTGAACAATGAGCAAGATTCATTTGAATTATTACTTATCAGTGCAGCAGCTGTGAAGTTGAAGAAAGAGAGATCTGAGCCCCGTACGGGCCCCTCTCCAGCAGCTATTGAGAGCAATTGCTGTAGACACGGAGGACACAGAGACATTACACATCTTCATCCTCTTTCTCTAAGAAGTCGGTCAAGGTACTGTCATCGACAGGAATTAATAAGTATTCCACACCATCAGCTCCCTGAGAACAGACATGCACAGACATTGTTAACACCAGTGTACAGAGCCAGTTAAGCCACTAGACAGCACTGCAATGCTCGCATTTATCTGCAGTCTGGATTAGAGCTGGACAGCATTCTGAACAACATTACTGAAAACCTGGAATATTTCACTGGAGCAATACAGGAAATACACGAATACTGAGAAAAGTCACTAAATGAGAAATCTCCTGGTGGGTTATGCTTGTCTGACACTACAAAGCTCCTTAACACTGTGTTCCTGTATTTTGTACTGCTATACTGCCTCATTATTATGATAAGTCTGCATTCTTACAGAAATACAGGTAATACTATCAGAGCAGACTGGCAGGCTCCATAGTCTGCTACTTCTCACAGTCTTCAGAAAGAAGCTATGTAGGTTGCTGAATGACCAAAGCATACTGTGTTTCTACAGCCCTCTAAACCCCATCCATGTAAAGGGTGCTGGCATATTGGAGGCATGGAAGAGAGCTGCAATTACAGAATTTCAGTCCCTTGCCAGTTCCTACGTGCTTAAAACAATACAGCAAGTAAGCATCTTTTTTATTCAAAGTGGCTGAGTAGAATTCTTCTCTGGACTCACCCGCTTGGTCCGGATGAGCTTGTGATCCCTGAATTCTGTCAGCTGTGCCCTGAGTGTCAAGTCACTGTTCACAAGGAAAGCCTCCCGACACTGCTGGTAAAAGTCTTGGAAAGACAGCCCTGGAGACAGAAAAAGGGAAGAACAAGAAACTGAAGTAGTAAGATTGTCAGATTTTTCCAGGTCTCATACCACATATTGTCCACCTGCAAGTCTTGCTTTGGCATAGACCAGAGTGGCTATGGTAACATCACTTCTTGCAGGTATGCAGACAAAGTAATACTTCAGTAATTAATGGAAAACAGCTGAATTAACATCCCAGTCACCCTGCTGCCTAATGGAATTTTAACAGCACTTTAAATGCACTTTCTACAACCATTAATCTCTCTTAATTTCCAAGTCCTCTGTCTTGCTTTCGCTACCATTTAAAAGTTATTCATATCCACTGCAACACCTATTATAGACAGTGACAGAATATTCCACATGTATCCTAGAAAGCAGGGGCACGTCAGAAGTCATTTACATAGGACATTTCAGTGCAAGTTACACGAATTCAGTCTTCATTTAAATCTTTTTTTACTCCACAGCCCCCCCCCTCCAACAGTCTCAGTCATGTCTAAGTATGCAAGAGGCGGCCCTTCAGAACCAGCCAGTCTATTGATTTCCTGTCTGAGTCAGACACAGTGCCACTGGAAAGACAGTGAGCCTCCCTGAGCCAACTGTTCCAGCACTTCTGTTGCTGGAGATGTAACCTGCATACCAAAATCCAGGGCTGCTGTGAACAGCAACACCCCAAACAGATAAGAAAAGGTGGGTACTTACCTGGATAAGATGGGTTATCCTTTTTGTCCAACTGGTGCTGAGCAAGCAGTCTGAATATCCCTCTAAGTGAAAGGAGGGAAGGGGAAAATCAAAATAATAATAATAATAATTTAAACAGCCCAAAACTCCCACCATTAGAAATTAACTAATTTTGCCTTATGCACAAAGAGCTGGTTGTGAATCTCATCACTGGACAAGGTTTGCTACCCAAATGCTGCTCATTTAAAGCAACCAATCAACTGGAACCTAGGTTCTACCATCTTTGTCCGGAACACTATTATCAGAAAATAGAGATTGTAAGGACTGGGTCCTTGGCAGGTGCTACTATGAAGTGTTACAGTGTCTTACCTGGCATTGAGAGTGAGGCTATGCAGGACATGCATTAGGGAGCTCAAAGCCAAAGATCCAGACTGTTGTACTAAAAGTGAGTTCTCATAAGATGTTTCTTCCACATAAGGATTAAATGTGGTTGTTTCATACCAAAGCCAATTATAGAGGCTCAGCTTTGCCTGATCCCACACTAGACAGAGAGAAAAAAAAAAAGCAGACAAAATTGGGAGATTTATGTTTTCTAAGGTGTTAAACAAGCAATATTAAAATGCACGTAGTTCTGCTGTAGGATTGAAGAAACAATATATGCTTGTGAAATTCACATTACATATACCCTGATAACTGCAGTTCCAGTAAGATAAACTCTCTGCAACAAAACATTTGCAGCCATTCATTTTCCATAGATATATTGTAAATCCTTCCAGAGTAAGGAGTATGCAAACAATTTCTGGCTGTAGCTGGAAGCTCTGCCGAGAGAGGGGGTAAAATAGTTGAAACAAGACCCTTCTCAGAGTGTGTGGTGATTCCTCCCCTGGAGTGGGCATGCCCCTCAAGGTTACTCCTTCAGGCTGAGCTGAAGAGGTCTGCCCATGGTTGTTGGTATGGGTAAGTAACATCAATCTCTACTTGTATTGTTTTTGCTAGCTTTAATATAACTGCTTCTATATTGCTTTAAAAGAGTGAACTATACTAATAGTTACATCTACTTGTTCTGTGTAGTAAATAATTCTGATTTAGTCTAATCATAATCGTAATCAATATAAGCAAGTAATTTATTTAAGGATACTTGCTTTGTCATCCTTAATTTTGTGAGATGGAAGTTCAATTACACCTATATAATCCTTTAACATAAGCCATCAGCTAAGTCTGGGTCCAGCCACACCTAGATCTTGTCTGAGAAGGAGTTTAGAAAGGAAGGGGGTTCTTTCTACACCTCCTAGCTCAACAGGAAGGCTTCTCTAATAAACTTTATCTGAAGCTCCCATTCTGCCTACAACACTGACTGATAAAAGAAAATTGTTTAGATGCAATGGTAGACATAACATCCAATTTCCAGTTCGGTATGTTCCTAAAATCAAAGGGTGCCAAAAGCTTGGAGTCTGTTTGTGTATTATGCTTAGTGGTGTTTCTCAGTATCTTTATACAGTTTTGGTTCAGCACAGCCACACTCCCAATCAATACATACATCAACAGATCTGTTCTACACATCAACAGTAATACATACTAAGTAATAGTAATACATGTTAAGCAATACATGAACTTATGCTCAGCAGCCCCAAAGCAGAACACAGATCCTTCTCTTGGCTGGGTCAGGCCCAGGGGAACTCACTGAGAGGAGCATTGATGTGATCGATAGAGGCAATGAGGTAAATACTAGGCAGGGAGGATAACTGTGCAAGGATCTGCTGACTTCTTTCTCCTCTCAACATCTGGCTGTCCAGGTTATGAATGAGGACATAGAGCTCTAAAGATGAATCTGCAAGGTCAGAAAAAACAGCAGAGAACCAATCAAAGAAACTGCACACTTTCAGTACCACTTTCCTCATAGAGCTTAGTTTGAACCTATACTGGGTGTTTCTGAGCACCTAAAAGGGCTTTTCTCAATTCACTGTCGTCATAGCTACATGGTTGTTTTTTTTCAGTTTAAGCTTTTCTGTTATAATCCACTTTCCACTTGCTCACAGCTTTAACAGGAATTGCCATTTTTAGCTGTGTTTCTTTTGCAACTGAAGATCATTGAAATATACTTTAGAATGGAAGTCTAAACACAGTTTATTCAGCTGCTTTTGTTTTATATGATTAGGATCTTTAAGCTCCTCCTCACAATAAAAATGCATTTTCTATTCAAGGTTGAATCCAAAGCATCCTAACTTCATTGAAAATTTTAACAAGTTCTGAAAAAACGTTAAGAGACCTAGCTCAGATAATGCAAATGGTAGATGTTAGAATTTCCAGCTAGCTTCTTGCTGCTGTACTTATCCAAGGGAACCATTTCCAGAGTCCAGAAACAATTTTAGAACTGTAACCAGATTGTGTGCAAATCCATACATACTTATCTGCCAATGGAAACCAGTCAGATCAGCTATAACATACAGTAAGACTGACATGTACATTCAGGTGGGAACTGCTGTTACCCTGCCTTTTTCACTTAGTCCCACCAGAAATACTCATAAGGCAATGATGAAAAACAGAATGTAAATGCTGAAACACCAATGCCATGCACAATTAAGATTCCATGACAATTTGTGTACAAATATACAAGCACTAAGACATTCAGATATAATTCAGCAAGCATTTTGTGAGGCAGCCAATTCTAACCTGCTTGCTTGACACTGCTGTCCTGCTGTAAAACACTGTCTGAGGTAACAGCTTACATGGGGCTGTTACACATATACTCCTGGTGCATGCATGTTTTCATATATGTTGCATAAATTACAAACAAGAAAGTATACTAGCTACAATGCACAAAGAAACTATAACTGCCTGTATAAAAATTGTAAGGGAAGAAAATGTCCAGGCTCTCTTAACACTAAGTAGACTCTAACATTTTTACGTATAAAGTTAGTAATTTTACCTTCTTTAAACCTTTTGGTAATGAATTCAAGTTGGTCAAGGGGGCTGCGGAAGGTCCCTATATGGTCCAAAACCTCCTCTGTGATGGAGTTAAGAATCTGAAAAAGAAAACAGGAATTTCTTATGAAGGGCTCTGACACTGAAGTGCAGAAAATCTGAAACTGAGTCCTTGGCTGCCTTGTGAGAGACAAGCTGATTATTACCATAAAATCCCTAAAACAGCAAATATTAATGAAAAAGTTATACCCCTTTTCAAAACAGTGACATAAAACAAGGCTTTAGACTGATGAATATCTATTAATAACAGAAATTACTGCAATTCCTTGGAAAATGTATGGGATAATTTCTTCAAAGTATTAGAAGAGAGAACAACTGTTCTTCATTCAGAATCTGTTGCTATAGAGTGCAGTAGGTTTCCTTAACATTTTACACTAAAAGACTCTAGAGGTATCTGTAACACAGGATGATTGCATAAACCCACAAGCTTTTCCCACACTTACAGATCTCACAGTGATGCTGGGGAAGTATCCATTAACCACCAGGTGAACAGAATCCTGGAGAAGAGAGGTACGAAACTTCTCCAATAGATCACGCTTTGAGCCCAGTCCATAAAGCACAATATTGAAACCCAAGCTGCAGAAAAGTGAGCAAATACATTGGATCAAAAAAGTGCAAGTCTGGTTTTAGGTCTGTACATTCATTAAGCAAAATGATCCTTTGCAATCTTGGTTTAAAAAACTTAACATTTTGTCAAACTCCAGGCTTACCAGCTTACAGCTGATAAATAAGGTTAGCTACAAGGAATCTGAAACCTGGCATGTACATCCTAGCAAAAGAATAATTTTAGCAGCCTAGAGGCTCATAAACTTGGAGAAACATTGATAGAAGAAAATGCTATTGACTATGAAGAGAATACGGTATCTACAACTTCAGGTAAGAAATGGTAATCAACATTCACATGCATCCCCTCACCAGTAATTACATTACATGTTTACTACAGGTCACAGTAATTACAAGACAAAAAAGCAAACCTTCATACCGGTGTTCCACTCCGATCCTCAGGCATAATTTCAAAGCAAAATTACTCTATACTCATGTATATTTCTTATCCCAATTGTTCCACAGAAAAAGAGGCAGGAAAGCATAAAGACAGCATGGCATGGAATTGTAAAGACCCAGAAAAGTTGGGTCCCATCCCTCACAATCTCTCAGGCTGCACTATGATATGGGAAATGCTCATTAGGCCTCAGCCTTGATGAATTGCACCTTGACTAAACCCCTCTCCAGCTTAGCAAACACTGTCTGTTCCCAGGAACTAATATTGTCTAATGAGCACCCGTTTTTTAATGAGCAGCCTTGGAAACTCATTTTTCTTGTCTGAATAACAATGTAAGTGGAATAGTATTTCTGCTGCTGAACCTTCAGAGAAAGTTACTGACTCAAATTGTGGCCAGGATGAAAAAATCACTCTGACTGAAGCCCACTGTCTTGTGTCCCTATAAAAGCAGTTTAAGTGAGACCCTTTGAGCTCTCCATTATGGGGAGCTGCTGCATACTAAAGCCTGCACTCTAGCAACACTGCAAATGGTGGTCCAGAGCGAGACCTTTTTAAGCTCTCAATTGCCAGAGGTAATTGACTGATAGTATGTCTCAAACACCAATAACCAGGTGGCTGTGAAGCCAATCAAGTAGTAACAGACAAGAACAATTGGGACCAAGGACTACTGGTACCCACTCTTTCTCATGCTGTGAGAAAGAACAAATTTTAGATGGAGAAGGGGGCCCAGGTGGAGATAGGGCAAAACCTTTCCATGAGAAAGACCAACAACAAAGTACAGTGCAAGCACAGGAATGATTGGCAGGAAGTGGACATGGACTGTAAGGTGGGACTGTGACTATCAAAGACCCCCAAAGCCCTGAGATCCTTTTCCATAAAGGCCTAAAAGAACAAACTGTGCATGATAACTAATTAGCATACAGAGAGACAAACCTGTCTTTGGGGCAGAGACACCTGTCCATAAAAAGGCAACTCCCCCTGCACAAGCTTAGGTGATGCCCCCCAGACCCTCGATATCTCATCAGCTGAACACAGCTGGATCATAACTTATGACCTAGATCAATGCTGAATCCAAGATCACATTCCCTCAGCTGGCTCAATGCTGAAGTGAGGGCTGGTGATCTCTTCTTCGCTTTTCAAAATTCATCTCTCCTTTTTAAAATTAAGCTCTTTAGTTTCTCATTTCCCTTCACCTTACCCCTTTATCCAACCCCGTGCCATGTGCCTATACAGTAGGCCAGGGACTAACACAGCAATTTCCATGCCAAGTGTGTGATTTACTAAAAAATCTCTATGATTGTTTGTGGACCCTCTGACTTCTGTCATTCCTTTGGACCAATGAGCATTTTTGAATCTTAAGCACTTTTTAGTTTCAGGCGTGAGTCATCACAGGAATACAAAGCTTTGTTTAGGTTTGAGAAGCAGGAAAAACATGATCAGAAAGAAGAGTATCAGGTTACTCAAATAGCACTGGGCAAGGTAAGGTGCTCAACAGCTATCACTGCCTTCATTGTCATCAAGGGATTTGTTTCTTCTGCCCTGCCACATACATCTCTAACCACTTGCCCATATCATCAAGTAATAGAGAACTCCTCCTCTTGCAACTCTCCAACTTTCAAAGCTGATGTCTTCTTCATATGCTCTGTCCCTCCCCACGGACCACAAATTTCCTTATACTCCACTTCCTTGAAAAGCTTCCAAAGGGCTTTCTCATCACCAGTATTGGCACCAGCCTCAGAGGTGGTGGTGGTCTGCCTTCTCTAAGGTGCTTCAGAATCTCACAGGGTCTCTATAGTTCCATTTGCTTTCCTGAATGTTCACCCTTCTCCTTCCCATGAAGATACACACAAAGCCAAATAAAATTTATATTGCCAGTGTTTCCAAAAGCATTAGGGTTTCTTCATGCCCAGATCATTAGGTACCACGGGCACTGGAAGTTAACCACTCATCACTGGAGATAGCCAGACTGAAGATGGTGAGGGTGGGCTACTCACCACTAACTCACTGCAAACAAAATGATTCCTCACAAAGAGCACTTTTCTCATCATTCATTTTCCCTGTTCTCTCACTATTCATGTTCCCGGCTTGTGAATGCCTTCTAGCTTGGTTTAGAGAGGCATAGGCAAACTAACCAGGTAGAGTGCAACTTCACTGCACTTCAGACATTTGGTTCAAGGAATTAATCAGATATGATCTGGTCTACAGGAAGCACTGAATTAAATTAATGTCACCCACTTTTAAATTTAAGCAATCAAAGAACAAAATTTGCTCCACGATGTTATTGACATGAGGGTAAGTTTACTGGCAGTGTCTTTTAACTAAGCTTCTTCAGTGATTCTCCTTGGATACTTACTGTAATTGCAGCATCCACTTGGAAAACAAGGATTCATGTTGCTTGTTAAGGTCTCTAATTTCAGCAGCATAGGCAACGGGAGCATTTTTCAAAAGCTCATGCAGTGTTTGCTGTGTTGAGGAAGAGATGACAGTCATTCAAAGCTGTGAAAAAGCCAGAGATATACCTGGAGTCCTTAAAACACCCTCTAGCATGCTCCCTATCTAGAGAGAATAGTTATCATTGTCAGTGCACTCAGTTTGTGGTTAGTTTTCTTTCCTTCCCATGAAGACCCCACTAAGTTTTGCTACTGGAGATATAAAGCAGAGATTAAGTAAACTTAGTATGGTAAATGGCAGTTAGACTAGGACTAGAACAGATGACACACTGTGTATTTTTCTCTTCCTGCCAAGTATGGGAAAACCACTACAAGAAAAATGTAGTGGTTTCCCATAGAGCTTACACAGCACCAAGCACTGTACCAATGAGATAAAACATCACATCCCTGCTCATGGGAACAAAGGCTCCAATCAGCACACTTAGCAAGGGTTCAGGTGTTTGTCACTACAAGAGAAAGCTCAAAATACCCACCATCTTAAAAAAAAATTACAGCAGAAAGGATATAATTTGCAGCTGATAGCTCAATGTAGAAAACCATCAAGAATCAAAGGATTAATTCAGCTTTGAAATATGCTGTGATGCTGACGTTTAAACAGCACAGTAGCATGATAGTCAGCATCAAATCTACACTAGCCTCTCTCTTCAATTTTAACAGCTTTGCTTCCCACTTCCTCACAGTAGAAGACAGTTCACACTGGAAAGGCAGCTGCAATGTATCAGACAAAGTACTGAGAGACAGAACTGCTAAACCTTCAGCTACTTTGAAGCCAGCAGTAGATTTAATACTGTAAGCCTTGATTTCCTTCCACAGCTGTTATGAAAGAACTTTTTAAGAATCCAGATGTTACTCTGGGCAGCAACTCCAGACAACAGCAGGCATCAGGCAGGCTGCATATATGCCATCTTTTAAAACACAAATGGATACAAAAAGCAGTCACAGACAAAAGAGCTCCAGGTATTCTACACTGTTCCTTGAGACCTGACCTTGTAGGGTACAACTGCTTGATTTGAACTGTCTTGTGGAAGTGACATGGGGAGAAAAATAAAGTAATTCAGTCACCACCATCACACTATTCCTGTCTCCTAGAAACTGGAAGGGAACAAAGTACATCTAACAAACTAAGTGACAACATTTAGAGCTGTTCCAGTTCTGCAAGTGGTTTGGCCCAGTAATGTTCAGATGAAACTCTCAGCTCTCTTGAATTCCTCTACATACAAATAGTCAAGACAGCTTGTAATTCCCCCTACCATTTCATTGACAAAAATGATGTTTTAAAGCAAGTCTCTACAATTCTGCTTCTCCCTCTTCTCCTCCCCCGAAAGGAAATTTTCACCTTTTCTGATAACTGCAGCTTTCAGCTGTGAGCTCACCTGACAGTGCCTTCTCTACGTTTTCCCTACCGTCTCAGGTTCAAACAACTGGGCACTGTTGCTGCTCAGAGCAGGAGTAGAAAACATACTGCTTAAATTGCTACCTAAATCAGCATACGCACTGACCATGTAATCAGTAGAAATAAAGTGAAAATAGCAACATCAGAAATTTTGATGAGAGAACTCTCTATCATAGAGTTCCCTATCTATCATATCAAAACCCCACAGTTCTGTAACTCACTATGAACTTTACCTGATCCAATCTTCTTTTCCGCAGCTTCTGCAGTGTTCGGTCTGAAGTGAGCACTTTGGAACTACTGTGAGCTTCAAAGTATTCCTCCACCAGGATGCCCTATAAAAGGACAGCAAGATCAGCAACACTCCTCCTGCTATCAAGTTACCCCTCTGCCCAAGATGGCCAATGAGACATAGAGCAAGGGTGCATACAGAAAGACAGAAAGTATTTGTAAAAATGGCTTCTATAGCAGCACTCTGCCAAAGCTAATCTAGTCAGATGATTCTTTCCTGAAGAGAGAGCCAGAAAAGAGATTCTGAGAGAGGTAACATAACAGTAATTCGTAACTGGTGTAGGGATCCCTGGTGCTGGTAGGAAGCAAGACAATTAAGCTGAACACCAAGCCAGAACAGTAATGTGTGCTCCTTCTGGTACTACAAGAATCAGTTTCTTCATCCTGTCTCAATATAAGGTCTCCTGCTCCATGGACATCTTAGACTTCTCCTTCTGAAGCTGCTAATGATGCCAACCAGATTAGCACACAGGTTCACACGGTGCCTGTCCAACAGGGATTACTCAGAAGTACAACAAAAGCCAGCCCAGCTGGTTTGATCCGAAATGAGTTTAGCAGTTCTTCCCCATGGCCAGGTGTGGTCACTAACAGCTTATTGTCACTATACATCTCTTCATGTTTGCTAGTTCAGGGGTATATTTTTGCAAACTCACCATCTTTTGCTCCTTAATTTTTTTGGCTAGGCTGTTTCTGGGAGGAGGTGTAGATGCAGCCTTAGCTTTTGCTGGAGTCTTTTGATCTGATAAAACAATGCTAACTTCTTTTTGTTCTTCCTCATCCTCCTCCTCCGAGCAGGAAGCAGAATACTCACTCTCACTTTCTAAATAGGGATCTGGAGCTAGAGCATAAATTTTAAGGTTAAAAGCTAGGAATGACATCTTACATGGAACTCATTTTGCACCATCTCACACACATTCTCTAGATGCTTTACAAGCACATGAATCATAATCGTATTTCACAGAAAGGTAAAATCAATGCTTAAGAGAACTGCAAACACAGATAGCCATTTCTTTTGCAGTTCTAGGATCACAAAGTATTAAGTAAAGCTTCCTCCTTGATACCACCCAAGAAACATCATTGTACCATAAAAAGAGACTAAAAATGGACAATGGAATTCCCTATTTCTCTTAGCATCTCTATGTCAGTTTTCCCAAATGCCAATCATCCAGGCTGAGTATCTTCTATGTCACATTCTTCAAAAAAGTTGTTGCAAAATACCTCTGTTAGTAGCATTGATTGAAGTCTTGGTGTCTCAACACAAAAGATGTAGAAGATGAAACACCATGTACTAAACTCTCCTCTGCATTCATTCTAATTTAGCCAACCAGTTATTGGAAATACTTTGACATGGATGTCCCAGCCATCATCAAAAAATTTTATGCCTGGTTCAGTTCAGGCAATTGGGCCTGAATCAGAACTTCCAGTTATCTTACCTATGTCAGCATAGGTAAGATAACTGGAAGTTCTGTCTCTTTTGATCATGTTATTGAAGTTCAGTAACTTGGTGCTTCTAACCCTTCCACCCCTCACCTTAGTAGCAATCATTTGTAGGGGAAAGGTTTACAGAGATTTCCTTAAGGACATTTCTACACTCTCTGCAGGATGAATCAGGTTGTTTCAGTCACACTGTTACCACAGACAGAAGCTCAACAGGAAAACACTCTCCCTTGAACACAGTGCCTCACTGACTGTGGCAGCTGATTGCAATGGCTGATCTTTACCTGCTAGTCTCTTTCTGAGTCTGTAAGGTGTGGTGGACACAAATTCTTTCTTTTCATTCTGGAACAGCAAATAAAAAACATGCATTAGAAGAAACATCTCCCTTCTCTAGACAGCCCTCTGCCAAGCAAAAACAGGTTACATTTCCAAACTGTTTCAGCCCACACGAAAACTGGAAAAGCAGAGGCAGTTAAGTATGGAGAGTTCTTGTTTTCCCATTCAGAGGGAGACAGGATCAAGTTCCAAAAGGGGCTTAATTCTTTCAGCTCAAGATAAAGAGTAGAAAACTGTGAAATCTCCAACCAAGATGCCAATCTTGGCCCCTCAGGAACAGTCAAACCAAAGCAACGACAAACTGGAAATGCTTCAGTCCTCACAGCAGCCACGTTCCATATCACGCTGTCTACTCAAAGTCATCTGGAAGTCCTCTATAAAAACAACTACCAGAATGACAGAAGGCCACTCAGCATACTAAGCCCAGAAGTACAGCAAAGGAATCCAAGCTGCCTGGCCTTATCAAGTTGTAGTGGCACATCTTCCATACATATATGTAAAGCACATGCCTGACTTATACACTGGATCAAGTCTGCAATACTTAGGAAGTATTTTTGTTGATCCTAACAAAGTGGATGTGAAATCATCGAGCAGTGCATATGGCATCCCCAAACAGCATGTCTTTTTCAGGTGTATCTCATCCTGGAACCTCATACCAGAAAAGCTGTGCACACATTTCTGCTATGATGCTGTACCATTTTAGAAAGCCACTCCACAGCCACCACAACTAGCAGTTCTGGACTGTATCTCTCTGTAGCATCACAAAACAACAGCAATCTACATCCACCCATTACCCCAATTTAGTCTTTATAAACCAATGGTAAGTAAGAAACTGAACAGCATCACAGTTCTGAACATTCACATGTTCTAACAGCGTTTCTTACAATTAGGGGTGTTTCTTCCTTTAGTGAGAAACTGGAAAGCTGTTTAACTGCGTATTAAGGGATTGTCTAGCATCCCTCACTTATGTGATGCGAGCAAATAGTTTCCACCCGTGATAATTAAGCTGTCAAACCTACTATTTGCCCACTGACTCCAAACCCCATAGTCCTGATTAATGGTTCTCACTTGAGTTACTCCTGTCTGATTAGAAGAGACATCTCTACTGTGGATTACACTTTTCAAGGTCCTTCCTTTCCAGAACTGTAGTAATTGGCCAGTACAAGTGGGGAAGAAACCCAAACACAAAATCCAACCAATGTAAAGTCCTTACTCACCCTCTGCTGCACTTTGTTTGAACTTGAACGTTCTGAAAAGGAAGAAACAGCATTGTACAGACTGCTGCAAATTTTCAACAATGGGCACAAGATGGTCCATTAGAAAAACAGGCATTCACTATTCAAAGGTACACTGCACCAGAATATCAGCTCCCTGGATAGTTAATCCTAGGAGGGAAGCCTGTAGTTCCTCACAGGTAGGCAAAGAGAAGACAAAAAGAGTTGCTGGGAGGAATAGGTTAGAAGTGGAAGACTGGCAAGAAGAATTGTAAATACACTCAAGTGACCATGCATCTGGGGATAGCAAAGACTCAAACAGCAATGCAGAAAAACAGATACACCATGTCTATTGCTGTTTACCCTGTGTATGCTTTGGTAAGTAGAACATCTGTGTATAGATAAAGTAGGTGCTTGGTAGGCTTGGAGGCACCCTAACAGACAGATCAGAACACAGTGAAGATCACAGCATGGGAATAAACCACACATGGAAAAAATCACTGATAGATCAGCAGGCTGGTTCTAGCACTGAACCACGTAAGCGTGACTGCACCGCCACTTGTGTCCCTCTGCCCAGGTGTTGTTTCAGAAAGATTTTNTTTATATATATATATAATTTTTTTCTGCATTGCAGATTGTGTCGAGTTTTATACATCTCTATTTACAATGATTTAAAATAATTATATTTCTTCTCTGGCAGGTATTTACAAAGTCAATAGTAACTACATTTCACATTTCAACAAGTCAACAGCATGAACCAGCTCAGTAAGACAGTTAAGATAATGGCTTACATGCACCAAGAACATGATCTTCAATACGTGCCTTCTTCAGGACTAAGAATGAAGACTTTCCCTGGTCCCCAGGTTAAAGGACATCATACAGCAGAGGTCACGGTTTTTAAAAACCTGTTTGATTTAGTCCTTCAGTACCGAATCTCGAACGTCTGGGGTTCACACCAGCAAGCAGGGCTGTGCTGGTCAAGAGGGGCTCACACCACCAATCCGTGTCCTTTCACCTAGCCTGTGTGTCCACAAGAAGTGGCCTATGTGCTGCTTATGCTCCTTCTATGAGATTACATAATGCTAAAGTAGTAAAAATCCTCAGAAACCTTAGTTCAGAGAAACAAACCTGGTATGACGAAAAAAGTAAGAAAATAATCTTTTAACCCTTGCAGAATGTTTCTTTTTGCTAGTAAAACAGAGAGCAGGTCCTGTATTCTTACAAGGACAAAAAACAGATCAAAAAACTCATCGTCAAGTACAGGAATTACAAATTTAAAAAAATGCAGCATGGGGTACATATCAATTTAGTTGTTGGGGTCTTTTAATAGCAAATAAAAGCTACCATAGTAAATCTAAAATGTATTAAGAGTAGCTGATTGTTAAAAATCTTTATTAGCTTTTTCCTGGAATCTTCAGTATGAAAAAAGTGTTAAATAGCTCTGTTTTATTTAATCATATGGTATTTGTCCATAAATTACCAGCTAGTAATATCCACCCCTAAAGTATGTACTATGTGCNAAATAAATTTACTCTTTGCATTCTGGCTGTGAGTTTGTGGTGGCTTCAGCAGCCTGTCTGTGTCAGCTCACAGAAGTGTCAATGTTATTACCACAGAAGGCAGCTTTTAATTCTTGGTCACAGCTTTGGGAGGCCAGAAAGGAGGAAGAGACTCCAGCAGGAGGGAGGAGGCTGAAAAATGAGCTAATGTTCTCTCCCTGAGCACATCAGACTCGATTTCCAAGAACAAATGCACACACTCTTGCCAGTGTTGACCAGCATTGACTTCTCCCATCTGCATTTCTCTCTGCAGCACTAGATGCTAAATATTATATAATAAAGTGTGAATTTACACATGAACACCCACACAGTCCTACCCAATCGGTGTTTAACACACCAGCCCAGCTCATAACTCCCTCAAGTGCAAATATTTCTGCTGAACAGAGAGGAAGTCATTAAATATCACAGCAATAGATCCACCACCCAAAGAGAAACGTAACTCTCACTCACTCAGCTGCAGTTTCCCAAAATATCACAGGACTTACTGCTGCTTTGAGGGGTTTTGCCCATCTTCTCAGGGCACTTGGAGTGATCAGGTGTCACCTTCCGTTCTGGTGTCTGGGCTAATTCAGAGGCTGTAGGAAATAGGGAGAAGGGAAGGAAGGACATGTCAGGTACAAAACTTCCAGCTCTGGCTAGTCAGAAATGGAGCCATACACCTGAAATGCTCTCTGTATATTAATTCCCTAGCTATTTCAGGAACCAAATACTTTTAGATTTTTCTAACCCTAAAGGTGGCTGTATTCCTCAACCAAGATTTTCAACGGCAGAACTCATCAATTAATTAATTTTACAAATATGGCCGATGCAATGGCAGAGCACATTTTGCTCCCTGGGAGACCACATGTCTTTGAATTAGAGCAAGGTTTGGTCAGGCTCCCTTAGTCTTTTAAGACTGCTCAGCCGGACATAACAGATCATCAGACATAGCAAACACATCAGATCAGTACAAGCTGAAGTTGAACGACTGATGGGAATCTGAAATACCCCGCAAACAGTCCCTACCATTGTACGACCAACAGCTTATTCCATGTAACAACATTGAGGCTAACAGACTGCCATAGTACGACTTTCCTCAGGTTTCAGATTGAGTCATAGCTCCAGAAGGGAGCACCAGTGAAATCCACCTTGCTGCAGAAGGAGGTCTAAGATAGGAAACACAACTTCCCAAGACACAGCAGAAACTAAGAGGCACCAAAGCCACTTTCTTTGTGATACAGCAGGATGACCCCTCTCCCTCAGATCATCCTTTGTAGGATGTATCTTTAGCATGACAAATAAACACTAACAAAGTTTAGATAGTGCTGGACATACAAAGATTCTTCAAGTGAGTGACAACTGGGCTCAAACATCTTATTTGACCCAAAACAGTCCACCCTCTCTGGAACTGCCACTTTCTGTTTGCTTCTTCTAAGCCTGCACAGAAAAAAGAGCAAAACATACCCAGCTCTGACATTTTATTGGAGCGTTTGGGAGTCTGGAATGAGTAAACTTCACCACCACTGATATTCGAGCCATTTCCCACTGGATCTGTGAAAAGACATGTTATGTGCAGCTATTTTAAAAGCACTGATAATATTCCCAACCCAAGAAAGATGGAATGCAACATTTCACTATTTGGCTTTATACTGAAGGTGTTAAAAAAATATAATAATAAAATCCTATAATCGTAATCTTCTCTTCTATCTGTTACCACAAGCACAGACAGAGCAGATTAAGCCCTCAAAAGCAATTTCACCAACACCGTACAATCCTAACACTGCAAGAATCTCCTGAAGTCAGAGCTGTGTTAGGTTTTCCCCTGCTAATACCTTGGGCACATATTCCAAGAGCAGCAACATAGTTCTTCTCTTCCAGGATCTCCTGAACTTCATTATCAGAAATATTTTCAAGCTTCTTCACAAATCTCTTCACACTGACACTCAGATGAGCCTTGTCCTTCCGTACTTTAGTTCCTAGAATTGCAATAAAAGCTTTAACCTCCTGCTATTTCCTTATTTTTATTGCAGTAGTATGCAGCCACCCGACTTAGAGACCAGGTTCCTGTTATGTAAATCACTAAACAAATTCAAGGCTGAGATAACCTGCTAAAAGAACAGCTGGTCAGTAGCTGACCCTATGGCCATTCATCCCTCCTTCACCACAAATGCTGGCTCCCACAGCCCATGAGGGTAAGACACCCATTTCAGCAAAAACTAGCTTCACAGAAATGGGAGAAACGATAGTGCTTCACACAATACAGTATCAAATTGCATGCAAAAGGGATGGTACTTGTCAACCCTTATTTTTCCCAGAGAAGAGGAGCAACTGAAAATACTTTGCCTGTAGGCTGTCAGGACACTCATGGGAGAATTTAGGCTGAGAGCCCTCTGGTGACCGTCTGCATGACCTGCTCAAACCAGAACCAGCAGTAAAGTCTGAACCGAATGCTCCGTTTTAAGCATCTCCACTAAAAAAAGTTCACTACCTTAGAAGTAGTCAGAACTGCTGCAAAACACTCCTATGGCATACACCTGGAGCCTCGTTCCGCTTTGACTGTGCGAGTGTTTAACCGCGTCAGGCCCGAGCAGTTTCCTGGCTCCCTGTGCCGCTGCCCTGGCACCCAGTGCACGCTGCTGGGAGGGAGCTCGTACCGAGAGCTCGTACCCACCCCGCCTGCAGCCTACCCAGTGGCGGGCTGGGACAGACACTCCGCGGAGGGGTCAAGTGGGGCGGAACGACTCCGGAGGCCTCGTCCTTCTGCGAGGCTCGACAGCACACAGCTCGGGTGTTGGGAGAGCCCCTTTCCCGGGGGCCGCCGCGGCTGCTGGGACCCCTCTCCCAGCGCCCTGGGAGCAGCGGGCGGCGCTGAGCTGGGCTCTGCGCCGGGCCGGCTGTACCTGTGTCGTCGGCGATGTGTTTGAGGACGTCCTCGTCGGGCACGAACTTCACCTGCAGGAAGCGGCTGCTGCCGCGCGTCCCCTCAGGCCGGCTCATGGCGCCGCCCGTCACGTGGGCGCGGCCGCGCCGCCGGGGGGCGCTGCCGCCGGGGGGCGCGGACCGGCGCCGCCTCCCCCCTCCCCTCAGCCCTCCCGGCGCCGCTCCTCCGGGNTTTTTTTCTGCATTGCAGATTGTGTCGAGTTTTATACATCTCTATTTACAATGATTTAAAATAATTATATTTCTTCTCTGGCAGGTATTTACAAAGTCAATAGTAACTACATTTCACATTTCAACAAGTCAACAGCATGAACCAGCTCAGTAAGACAGTTAAGATAATGGCTTACATGCACCAAGAACATGATCTTCAATACGTGCCTTCTTCAGGACTAAGAATGAAGACTTTCCCTGGTCCCCAGGTTAAAGGACATCATACAGCAGAGGTCACGGTTTTTAAAAACCTGTTTGATTTAGTCCTTCAGTACCGAATCTCGAACGTCTGGGGTTCACACCAGCAAGCAGGGCTGTGCTGGTCAAGAGGGGCTCACACCACCAATCCGTGTCCTTTCACCTAGCCTGTGTGTCCACAAGAAGTGGCCTATGTGCTGCTTATGCTCCTTCTATGAGATTACATAATGCTAAAGTAGTAAAAATCCTCAGAAACCTTAGTTCAGAGAAACAAACCTGGTATGACGAAAAAAGTAAGAAAATAATCTTTTAACCCTTGCAGAATGTTTCTTTTTGCTAGTAAAACAGAGAGCAGGTCCTGTATTCTTACAAGGACAAAAAACAGATCAAAAAACTCATCGTCAAGTACAGGAATTACAAATTTAAAAAAATGCAGCATGGGGTACATATCAATTTAGTTGTTGGGGTCTTTTAATAGCAAATAAAAGCTACCATAGTAAATCTAAAATGTATTAAGAGTAGCTGATTGTTAAAAATCTTTATTAGCTTTTTCCTGGAATCTTCAGTATGAAAAAAGTGTTAAATAGCTCTGTTTTATTTAATCATATGGTATTTGTCCATAAATTACCAGCTAGTAATATCCACCCCTAAAGTATGTACTATGTGCAAGAAAACAGAAGTTTTGTTTCAAATAATCATTGAACACTGACACACACACACACCACACACCCCAGTACCAGGAGTCTGTTAATACTTTGACATGTTGATTTATCCTGAGTGATTGTTAACTCACATCTACTGTATACTTGAAGCCACAAAGTTTTTACTACTTGCATTTTTCATAAACTAATAACATGAAATTCTAGCACAACAATAGTAACTGTCTGAACACAAAGAACAGTGTCAATAGCCAGTATTTCTGTTACTCCCAAGTACTTGTTTCAGAACTAAAGGTAAAAGGTTGCGCTACTTTTTCTGTTTTGTGATCAGTTCTGGGGAGGATGAGGACTCAAACACATAGGATTCACTACTGATTTGTAAGGAAGTTTCTATGACAAAGCACCATAGAGACACTTTACCAGCAGACACTTCTAAACAGAAATCTCTCCTGACCATTTGACCCTCTAAAAAGCAAAACCTGTGAAAATTCTAAACCACCTTTTAAAGCTATTTAAATTTTGACTCCTGAATAGATTATTAATCACACATTAGAAAGTTGTATCAGAATGCAGATAGTTTTCTCTAAAACTGCGTAAATCTTACAGACTGTAAAACACTGGGAGCTCAAAACCAACTAGCTGGTCATTAAAACTTGATCTTGTCACTTTGCTCATCATGCACAAGCTAAAATGCAGGGCAATGTTTTACTGTACGGATACAAAGTTTTAATATACATTTGTTCCCATCAACAGCTCCTCACAGTAAAACCTTATTAATCCTTTATGATAAAAGGGATAATTTCTGGACCCATTTTAAATTCAGTTGGTCCCTCAGATACTACCTTTGGTAAAATCAGATGAACACAGTAAAAAAAAAAATTCAGGGAGAGGTATAGCCTAGAGAAAAATAAGAAAAAGGATGGAAACAAAAATTGTATTTTTTTTCATTAAATCTCAAATACAGATTATTAAAATGGGATGGATTTTGACTAAATCCTTTTCTTGAAGCTGTAAGGTACCCTTAAGACTTGCACAGCTTACTTCTAAACTTTTAATACCACAGGCCTTGACACTTGACAAACTTACTAGGCAAGTTTATCTAAAATGGTTGGCTGTTGTTTTAAAATCTTGTTCCAAGATTTATTTTAAATAAAATTTCATAATGACTATGTGGAAAACCTCGTAAGTATCAGTCTTGCAAAATCTACTTATTACTTTCAGTAACAAACCAAGCTGCTCACAGCTCACCATCATCTTCCACCACTGTGGAAGAGGCAGGCAAGTATTTTGTCTCTTCAGCTGGTCATGACAGAAATTTTGACAGACTGATACATGTATTCACTAACATAACACCCACACCATGATTCACTACCCTGAATCACCTACGGAAAAGCTTTAAACAGCAAAGTTTATCCAAGTTCCACTGAGGAAAAAACAAAAATAATGAACAGAGATTAAGGCCCCTATGCTAGAAACAAATAACATTTAAAATACTGAAGAAAATATAAAATATTGAAAAATTATATAAATCAAGAATGTGATGCAAGTACAGACGATCTGGCTTGTTTGCTTAGCATGCTTGAAAAGGAGTGATATTTTGCAACATTAATCCTGCAATTATCTTAAACAAGAAACTGAAATAAAAGAGGCACATTTACTCTTCTGAAACTATTCCTATAATATAAATCCTTGTTACAAGTGACACCTAGCTAATGGCTTTAATGTTATATTAAACATGCCAAGGTAGCAATATATTTGGCAATGAGAGAATTTAAGGATGAGATTATTAGACCTACTAACATCAAAGTATTTTTGTTTTGTGTGCAGTACATACATTTCATTCAAACATATTCCATTCTATTTTCCACACCTCGTCTAGGATTACGAGCATAGTACCTATACTGTACAGCTTGATTTTTATGATTTCATTCAATAAGTTATTATTGATTCTCTCTTAGTCTTCAAATTAATTTCAATTTGTAAGCCAATATAAACAAAAATGTCTGGTTTGTGACCCAGGTTAAAATGCTGAACACTTAAAGGAGATAGCCATTGGTTCATGATAAAATAGGACAAGTTCAAACTCCCAGGTTAAAATACAGCCATAGCATAGAATTATCTCTTCCAAAATTAATTTTTCAAAATATAATTCTCTGAACATGTTATACATTAAATATTGAGGAAAATTTCCCTGGAGCTACAATTTTCCAATAACACTAATAAACTTTGTTAAAGGAGTAAAACAAACCACATAGTATCTGAAGACAAAAAGCAGAGTTGGGGTCACCTTACTGCAGAGTAGCTTTACCACCACAAAGATGTAGGTTCCCCCTTAATCTTGAAAAATACGTTCCTATTTACATACAGTATACACACAGTTGAGGCAATTGATTGTCAACACGTGACAAATGTATGTACCTACTCACACACAAGTAAACCTCACATGGTGAGAAAAAACCCTGTCCCAGTAAACTCCAGTATTCATAAGTAGTGCAAATAAATACTTTGTCAGAAAACACCTTTTTTTTTTTTCTCACTATTTTGATGACTTTAATTACAATAAAGCTAGCAAGAGTGTGCTGGAAATGCATTTAAGACCAACACACCTGCAAACTACAAATACTAGATCTAATGCTTACTGGCTGCAACATGATCTTCAGCATTACAGAATGAAGTATGCTGTTAAAAAACTTCAAATTCACATCAGAAAGGGTGTTCAAAGAAATCTGCACCTAAAATGGACAGTGATATGGAAGTATCAATTTTATGAAATTTTCCAAATGAAAACTAAAGGGATAAAACAGCCATTTAAACAGTCATCTTGCAACATTAATTTTAATAGGTATTTTTACTTCATCACTTTGCTCTCTGCAGAATTAAAATATGGTTCACCTTTCAAACACCTTTGAGCCAAAAAGCTGCTCACAATAAATCCCTGAAAAGGATAATCAAGCTAGAGTTCACGATACCAACATTCTGCATTTCCTTAAAATTACAAAGTCCAAATAAATGAGTTGCAAAATGGCAGCATACTGTGATGTACATCAAGGAATATTTCATTTTTCCCTGCTGAAGTATATGTATACATCAGAGTATAGAATCTACCCTTCCTCACCTAAGAACTGCAAGTATGTGCATGCATGAACACATATGGAGGGAAAAATCATAGTGTTCTGCTTCTTGTCCTTTTATAATGCTGCAGTTGCACTCAAACAGTGCAGAAATCTAAATCTAGTTCCTCAAGTACCAAATGTTCTAAAAGAAGAGACAGCAGAGTGAATTTAGGATAAGGAGGTTTGATTTAAGTCTAAGTATTTGTCACAGGTGTCAGAAAATTTAAGTATGTTTTGTACTTTGTTTAGTATTTAGCATATATAATCAGAAACCCAGCAGATTATTCCCTCCACCCATATCCCAGACACTTCTAATTTTATTTCTGCCACAGCACTTTGGAATGTACTGAACAGAGTGTATAAAGATTTGCTATGATCTTGACACACCTTAGCATAGTCGAGACATGTCTAGAAGCATTAATGATAAACATGATGCACAGCACTGCAGAGCCTGGTACTACAGCTGGTTTGTATATACTTGTGATGACCTGATTTATAAGGTAAATGTTCAACAGTACTTGGCTGAAAAACAACAAAATAAGCTCCCACAACTAAAACACTGCACTAAAAGGGCAATTTGTGAGAAGTCACAGATGTAAAGACTGATATGGTGTAGGTATATATCCACAAGAACAAACCAAAATACAATGAATGAAAGAAACATAACAAAAGGCACATGATCAAAATGAGAAGTGTAAAAGTATTTTAAAAGATAATTTGATTGGGATGTTTGCCCATTTAAATTTACACATGTACATGTGACTTCCCTATCTGAAGCCAGTAAAGCTGTCTCACTTTGCTGAAATAGTTTTCACAGTGTGGGACCCCACATAAAAATATAGCTTTTAAGAAAAGGTTGTAAAATCTGACCTGATATCAATTTAAGTGTCCTAAAACTTCTAGATGAATGCATCTAATGACAAATATACAAAGTAGAGAACCTTGCTAATGAACAACTTTGCTTTTTTATATACTAAAATTAAGTATTTCTTAGAAAATTAGCTGACACTCCTGACCTTTTCTTTCCCAAACACTTAAGCAAATTTCCTTTGTGATAGTCTACAAAGTATAAACTTGGTACTTCCAGTCATGACTTACCATTTGTCTCCACTAGGAAAATTTTATCTTATAATGAAGAATTTAACCATATAAAGCTTTTGACATTTTTACAGAAATGTAGGCCTTGTAGCTTCATCTCAGCTTTGCCTTAGTTCCATCTGTGCATGACTGGTGGTCCTTAAAAATTAACTTCCATTTAGAAACCATCAGGTTTTCCTTCTGGTAAGTCTATTTACTCTTTACCTGAATTTCTCCATCAGTGCCACTGAATTCACTTTATGAATGCATGATATGAAGACTAGGCTACCAAAGTGATTCATCGAACCTTAAAAAAAGTTCAAATATTTAAATGAATTTTAACGTAAATTTGAAAAAAAAATATCTATCTGAAATAAAGCTTAAAAAAAAAAATCCCCACCAAAATCAACTATCAGCAATACCACACTTTGTCATCCATTTTTCTGAATATCTTAAAGACTATCAAAGAGAACCTGCTGTTTGTAACTGCTTACATTTATCCTTCACAGTGACAGTGAAACCAAAGTGCCCACATAAAAATGGTAACTCTTTCCTGCAGGTTTACAGTTTGTAAACTTCCAGATATCATACAGGACTTAAGCAGAGAGGATGAACCTTCCCCTTCTCTATCAATCCAAAAAGAGATACAGAGAGAGATGGAGAGAGAATACCAAACATTCTCCAGTGTAACCAGAAATGTCCTTCCAAGCAGTGTCCTCTAACTTAAGTACCAGCCAGTGCCCACACACCAGTCATATACATTCGAGGCTTGGCTCAATGGCACGAGTTCTGCGTTTTCTAGAGTAGGGCAAATCCACAAAAATAAGAGTTAAAAAAACTCAAAAGATTATATATACCAAGGCAATGAAGTGTGATCCTTCTGGGGAAAAAAAAAAGACTGTTGGTACCCCTTTGCATGAACAGCATTGCTAGAAAAGCATTTCACATTGAAGCTTCAGTGCTTCTGGCAAACTATTGTCTCTATCCCTGAGACAGCACCTTGTGAGTATGGTCTGTCTGGACTGCAGGATTCCTTGAATGACTCCATCATTGAATTCAGGGACATTGAGAAAGCAGCTGAAAGGGGTAGGGGTATCCCAACAGCCATGACACAAAAGACAGCAGCCTGAGAAATACTCTTTACCCGAATATACCTTTCAATTCGGTGATCAGCACCTCACAACAACACCAACAACAAAAATGAAGCAAAGCTAGTCATTATTTCCTGGGGAAGTAGTGCTTTCTTCCCACTTACAAACCAAATTGCTTTAACAGCATGGTGGTGTCTAACTTTTAGTCTAAATGCAGAATGACCCTGTGTCCTGGAGGGGAAGACATGTAACATTACAAATGGCTACAACGCCATTAGAAGTGCATTGTAACCTACATTATCAACCTAGAATCCTCTCTCCGAAGGAAAATAGCTTCTTAATATGCATGTCTCAGTTGCTGAACATCAAAAGCTTCTGGGATGAGAGACTGGGAGCAGTCAAGAAAAAACTACCCTCATTTTAATGAAAAAAGTGCTGTAGGCAGCCAGGAGCAGCAATGACAATCCCCTCCCCAGAATTGATTGCAAAGACTCAGAGAGGTCCAAAGTCACACTAGAATCTCTGAGGCACTCCTGGTTCTGAGAAAGACAAGTCAGGATCCAGTAGTCTTTGCAGTACTGTAGACTGAGAAAACAAACCCGTTTCTATTTCTTAACAAAGCCAAAGCATCATCTCATAGGGATCACATTCACCATTTCTGCCGGTGTCTCCAGTCTCACAGTGTTGAAATGGGACTGATCAGCCTACGATGGATTGCACATCACCCAAGGAGAAAGGAAGGCATGGAAAAAGGCATACAGTACATTATATACTGCTTCACAACCATGTTTACAAGGAGAAGGAGGATGAAGGTGAGGGAAGAATTATTGCTGTTTCAGTAATACAGTATAATAGCTAAATCAAATCAAACAAGATCACAACAGTCAGTATTTTCACACTGTGGGATGATGGTTCATGTTTTGCCTAAGGATGAACTTCCCAGGGATCAAGGGGGAAGAGGGACTACTAAGGAAGGGAGTCAAAGTTACACCTGGGATATGAGCTGCATATTGAAACTTGGAGATCGAGACTGCTTGGTTAGGGGAGCTCCTGGGGAAAGGAGATCTTTACCTTCCCCAGCTTGGCCTAGCCGGTCCTCCTGTAGGCTGATAGTTGAAAACCGATTGGTATTGCCAGCTGCTAGACCGGTAAAACCCTCTGTACCAGCTCCAACACTGGAGCCTGCTTGACTGCCATTCACATAGTCAAATGATTTACTGGAGGAAGCACTGGCGGTCCTGATCAGGCCCAAACTGTTGGCTTTTGGCACCACCTGCCCAGCAGGCAGGCTGAGGTGTTTCTTAGTAGGTGTCATCTCAATGATTTCTCCATCCAGGTCAGAGGATTGGTGCGTGTACTGCTTTCGAGCTACTGAATCTCGAGGGCTCTCATTGGATTTTGCTGCAGAAGAGGTTTCTTTCTCCTTAGTGGAACGCCCACTTGCTGTTTTCCTTAAGCTGCCCTTCTGGGATACAGAGGATAGAGGCTTGGTCCCAGCTGGCTGGCTACTGAGGGAAGCTCCCGATGAAAATCCTTCATCAGCATCGTTAAGGTTCACAGACTCCTCTCTTCCATTTACACCTTCAGTATCTATTAAGAAAAAAAGAAGCAACCAAAAAACCCCCAAACCAATCAGAAAACACAGAATGCATTGAAGTTACATGAAGACAAAGATGTGCACAGAACATCAAAACAAACCTCATTTGCTAATCCACTTGGATTCCACCTGTTTAAATTTTTTTGGATTTTCAGCCAATTTTCCTGCCACATCTAGCAGAATTACAGAGTCTAACAGTAAGTGCTCCCTGAGCTTGATTGGCCTTTCATCTATAATTACTTTCATCAGTCAGAATATTGGTCCCAAACTTTGTCTATAAACAAGAATTGGGCCCCATTTGGTTATTTTGTTTTAGCTCTGTCTGCAGACACTGCTACCCAGTCTCCTACTACATGCCATTAAAAAAACAAAAACAAACCCACCACCCTTTCAGACTATTTTTATCCTATTTTGAGGCAAGATTGAAGGATCTCTTCCAGTCAGAGTAAGTTCTGGTGAGTGCTCAGTAAGCTTCAGAATTAGGCTACTTCCTAGGCTAGCAATCAATGTTCCAACAGAGGTAGAAGGCTTCTCTTGTGTGTAGCTGGCACTTTGACCATACTTTTGGAGTTTAACCTAATTCCTACTTCTCTCTTCTCCAAAATTCAATCCTCCCTGAATTTACAGCAATCCCATCCAGGTGCTTCTACCATATTTGCTCTTATCTCAACATCTAAATTTTTCAGAAAAAAAAAAAGGCAACCCTTGCATTTAGAGAAATTAAATCTCGGAAACACTTAATGTTATAGAAGAGGCACTGTGCTTTTCACTGGAATCTCAAAGGGAAAATAAAAGCATTACAATATTATTTCTTAAATCCTTATTTTTAGGCCTATAATATGATTAGGGCCGCACACAAATACTTTTTTTCTTTTAATCTTATTCCAGTCTTTTTCTAAGCTCCAAGTTCTCAGAAGAAGTTACTGTTCTAGCAGAAAACTGAGCAGCATTCAAATTTCAGAAGTGAAAGTGGTGCTATAGTTTTTTAGTTTTTTTCTCCATGTATCTCATTTCAATGGGAAAAAGGCATAAATTTTCACCATGTTAGCAAAAAAAGGAGTCACTCAGGCTACAAGAATTTTGCTTTTCTTTGTAAAAGCTACAGAATCTGATTATTTGGAAGAAATACAGATCCAGCCCAGCTAAAGCCGCTGTGGTGGTCTACTGTCGAGATTATTGAACCCAGCTTGCCACCAAGCAAATGTGTTTAAATCTTTTTTGTGGAATGAGAGAAATATGGTGGCAAGCATCTGAGAGAGTAACATTTGAGTGGAAGCTCATCCTCTCATGCTGAGCTTTAGCTAAGGAACATTTTACATCGTGGCAAACAGAATAGACAGAAAGCTTTTGGTGTTGTTGCCACCTCTGTGTATCAGGAATACAGCCTGATCCAATTTCACATTTCTGAGGTGTAATATAAAACCAAAACTTTATAGGGAGGTTTCATTACTCTGCTCTACATTTACTACTCTTTTCAGGAAATTTTGCCTTAGAATTACCATTACTGTGTATCAGCTTACGAAAGGTATTTAGACATCTCAAAATCAGACCACTCTCAGCCTCTCTCAAAACAATGCAATGAGAGATGATTCTGTAGTTTTCGATAGTTCTATTTGACTCAGCCTCCCAGAAGAAGAAACATAACATAGTTCATGTTACTGCAGTCTTCCTTCCTTGGTTATGCCTTTTGCCTTAGAAAAAGAAGCTCCTTAGGTTCCCAGAGCAATTATTAAAATGAAGGCTGCATTATTTGCTTTAACTTCCCTAGCCATATTTAAAATGCATGTACTTTTCCCCACTTCCTGACCACCCTGTTTGGTCAAACTAGGCCTTCTTCTCCTTGACACATACTTGTCTTTTCTTGCACTAGACAGTGACATATTTTATCCACAATCCACATCGACATTCCCCCCTCCAGCCTTCCCACACACAGTCAAAGATACTGATAAAAATCAGACATTACTGGAACATACCAAAAGCAAGACCACTTTTTCAATTGACCAACATTTAGGTTTCTTCATATAACCATGCAAAGCTGGATGAAAGCGTGTTCACTTACAAGCAGCAAGAGAAGCAGCTGAAGCCCCCTCTCAAGCCCTTCTTATTCAATAGAAAGACGTGGAACTTGTAAGAAGGTATCTCCAGACAACACTGCTAAGGTTTTTATTATTACAAGAACATCAGTAGTTTCCAAAGTTTTAATATAAACTTTGCTGAGTAACAGGATGTTAAAGCAGATATACTACTCAGGGATAGTGAAGCAGAGTAGTTATACTGAAAAAGTGGCATTTTATGCACAGGATTGTAAGATAAGACTGAGAGGGGTTGTTGCAAGCTTTTAAATGCTTCAGCTATGCACAGGCCCAAGCTGCTCAGCAGTGCTCAAAAATTAAGAAGATAGAGAAGGTAACATGTGAGAGAGTTTCTGTCTAGTCTGACCCACGTACCTACACAAGTTCCCAACAGGACTAAAGTAATTCAGCAAACATGTTCTTTTCCTAATACATCTTATTTTTCCTCTAAAAACTGCCCTCAGAAATAATAAAAAATGTTTGAGTTCTTACATAGTCTGGGAAGGGAAAAAGGATGATGTAACAACCAAGTTTTCTCTTTCTCTCTTTTGTTTGTTTGTATTTGGTTTTGTTTATGCTCCAATAAACCAATAAGACAATTTCAAAAAGAAACAAAAACTAAAAAATCTACTCCCTTCCAAATACTCTTTATTTTAAGGCCAAAGGAGAGACAGTGCAATGCAACAGAAATCATATCCATTGCACTACAGTATGTGTTCAGGACTCCTACTGTCCCTTATCAGAACAAATCTGTCCTCAGATAATTTGCCATTTGTGCATATACACAACTAATACTTTAGATACAGACTCAGTGTTCTCCACTGACCCAAAATAGTGCACATAACCGCAGCTGCAACCACCCAGAAGCAGAATACCTTGTACTGCATTATTGAGTCATTCTTGAAGTCTTGCCTTTTTCTACTTAAGGGGTCAAAACACTGATCTGAAGAAGAGGTTTTAGACACCTTTTTAAAATTACTTTTAGTATATTTATCCTTCCTATACCTGAAGATTGAAAAGTCACTGGAAGTGATCAGTCTCTCCTTGTGCTGTTTAACATCGAACTAGTATTTAAGAGAGAGAATTTTCGGGCTGAAGCTTTCTGTGAAATCAGCATCAGAAAACGAACAGACCCTTGGATATACACCCACAATTTTATGTTGATAATCAAGCCAAACTCCTTTCCTTGGCTTTCTCCCAGATGCTATCAGCTGGAGAACTCAGTTTGATCAAGAATGCAATTATACATTGCTAATGTTACAGAAGTAAATGGTATTCAATCCATTTGTATTGAAGCAGAGAACGTGGAATGATGCCTTATCCAAGAATATGCCAAATTATATCAATGGCTTCAAACAAGACTAAAATGCATCATCTTTATCAACTTCTCTTCCTACTTCCTGTCAGTCCCAGAAGGTTCTCTGCAGCTCAGGACTTCTCTATATCCTTCAGGTCATGCACATGCAAAGAGTTATAAAACGAAGTAAGATCAAGTGAAAAGTGAATTTAAGAGAAGACAGGATCATTTACTGAGCATGCTCAAATTCATAACGCACCAAGTAGATTAGAAACCTGCACTAAATATTTTTATGCCACTCTCTTCTACAAAAGCATGAGATCTTATTGTTTGATAGCAACTTTAAGTGTAACGCTTCTGTGATAACACTACACTTAAGTCCCCTAATTCTCCAGATTACTGTTTCCTGAAGAACAAATCTGAAGAACAAATGTAGCTCATATCTGAATGTGCAAATAAATCTCATTTATGATCAACTCATGTCCTTATAGAGGCTGGAAACTAAAGGAATGTTCACATAGAGAAGAAGGCTTAAGATAGGAAATTACTTGAAAACATATTGAGCTAAATCTGTAAGAAATTAATTTCCATCTCTGAGGAGAAATCATGATTCAAGTTCAGTACTTGAAACTGTGTCTTTCATCAAGGAAATCATCTTACTCAAAAGTAGATGAATTTAAGTAAAATAAAATTCTACCACCTACTCTATCTGCTATCCAAACAGACCTCTGAAGCCCTACGGCCTTTGTGCGGACAGCATGACTGAGAAAGAAAGCAGTAAATGTTTCTGAAGTTTTTAGAAACATGACAATCTCATTTCTTCCTGAAAATACAAGCACTTTTTTGGTGCTTATAGAGCAGCCAGCTCGAAATGACTTGTACATATATGAATTGTCAATTAAAGGATGACTGACAAATAAAACATCAGTAATTGTACACCTGTTTTAGATAGGCTTGACTTTTAATGGCAACAGGAAACTTCATTCTTGAAAATTTAAAAACTGCAGACTAACAAGACACTATTTCAACTAAAATGGAGCCAAATGCATTCATACTCTGTACTGTCTACTTTTCAGTGCTAGATTCATGTTCATCTGGTGCAGATTTTTTCTTCTTAGTATCAGATTAAACATGCTCAGTAATAGAAAGCTTCCAAGCAATCCCAAAGGTCTTGGAGATTACCCGTCTTTTTTTTTTTTTTGTGCCATGCCAAGCAGTGTTTCACCACACAGATGCAAGCCACAGGCCAGCCCACATGATAACAAAAGGTAGTTCCTGACCTGATGTTAGGTATATAGGGGATGTGTGTATTGCAAAGAAAGCTAATACACCCTGGGATAGCGGAAACACACACTAGAATGGAAAGAAGTTCTGCTTGGGGATAGGGAGCCAGGATCCTCCTCCAGCAACTGCCTCACTGACTTCTGCCTCCTCATCTCTGTCCTACCCTCTGTTGTGGCTGCTGCCAAGGTGGGCTCCGGGAAGCCATGCTCAGGGGTCCTGCGCAGCAGCACCTCCCCCTCTTGCTCACGTTTGATCCCTAGGTCTGTGGAGCCGTGTTGGATCGGTGAGCCAGGAATGCTTGAGTCAGCCTCGATTGAGAAGTCAAAGCCATCTGGGATTCAACATATAACATTTTAGTGCTTTTCTATTCCTTTCTTGGCATTCCAACCCAGGCAGGGAAAATAGAAAGTTTAGGTGGACACGGAACAAACACAAAACACTACCCATGCTTAGTTAGAAGTGGTGAGAACATCCACAGAAAGAGACAGGCGGGCTGTACTGTAGACCAGAAACAGCAAATGAATATAATGGCTGAATATAACTACAGTGAAGACAAACACAACGCAGAGTCCTGAAAACAGGAGACAGCTACTTGTTGTCCTGGACATCCTGATTCAGCTGAAGCCTAGAGGTCATCAAATCCTTTTGCACGTGACCAAGAAGAATAGTAATAAAAGGGGAAAGAAATGTACCACAGCAAAATATGTAATTCCTGTTTTCAGACTTTTTACTCTCAGTTGATTCTTATGTTATTCTCCTTTTTACTTTCACTGATTTATGCAGCTTTTTAAAACTGACATTTTATAAATGAAGTAACAAAGCTTTAAAAGTAGACAAAGTGATTTCAAAGCAAGTTTTTTGCTAGACCTACACTGAAGATGTCATCACGTCAAGGTAAAGATCACAACATTTTTTTTCTTCGTACAGTCAAGCACGCTTCCGTACGATGTAAGTACTCACTGAGGAAAGACTAATACTAAACTATCCAAACCTATTTAATAGCCCCCAGTAAACTGAGTCATATGATGGTAGGTGTGATGTTCAGTTTTTTCTCTCTCCCACTGCCATCTGTAGCTTTAGGCAGCTTGAATCCTATTAAGGTCTAGATGTTAGCATTCATTCTCTGAGCTATTTACAATGGGAGGCAGTTGAGTTTTAGCGCAGATTAAACAAAGAACTCAAATTCTAAGTCACACTTTACCCCTAGAATTTTATACTGTGTTACATGGAGAAAAAAGAAGTCTTATTAAACATTTTCTAGTTTCTCTATTTCTTCATCTACCTCACAGTTTAGCACAAAATCAAAACCAAAACAAACACCCAAAATACTCATGTTCATGCAGTGCTCTCAAGATGTATAATATTATATATTACTATGGAGTATCACTTTCAAAAACAAACAAACAAACTCCCCCCCCCGATGTTCTGTAAACATTTAAACTCAGAAGCCAGACTACAGTAATGATGATGATTACAGTACATTGTAATATGTGCTCCTGGCAGAGAAAGCTCACCTTCTCTCCTCCAGCGATGACGACGGATAGAAGCTGTTGTAATAGCACTCCGAGAAATTCTTGGAACTGTTGGAGTAACTTCTACTTTCAGTACCTTCTGGCCTTCTTGTGATGCATCAGGAGCATCAAAAGGCAGTGAATTCTTCATGGCATTTGCAACCTAAGACAAAAGCAAGATGCTGTACTACTAACGTCCTTGATTGCACTAATGGCAATATTGGATCTCTTGCTGGATACAGAAAGGAGAACAAAGAAGAATTGGTAATTATGCCAGATTCCCCTCAAGATGGATGAGCCCATGCCCAGGATTCAAAAGCTCATAACAAAGCTATTCTCAAAACCAGAGTTGATTTTCTCCATATTTTTGAGGTAATTAATTTTGTTCTATCTTTGCCATCTGTAGCGACAGACGTTAACAACACATACAGGAAGGTCTCCATCCAAAAGAGACTGCAATATGACAAGGCAAATACCATTTCTGTTTTACGACAAGAGCATCAATAAAACTAAGTTACAGCCCAAGCCAATGCAAACAGCCAGTGGCCTTGTGCACAGGGGGACAGGGCTGATTTCCACCACACCTTTCCCCATACCATTCCCCACCCCTCCCTAAAAACAACCCCAACAGAACCTAACTGAGGGGATTAGACTGCAGGTACTTGCAAGATTTATTTAGGTAAAAAAATACTTGCAACCTAAGCAATGAACATCAAGTTATTAAAATACATTCATCTTTATTAAACCTATTTTTTTGTATTGTAATGGCCTACTACAAAGATGTTATGTTTTGCAGCTTTGAGGAGAGCAAGTGACTTCTGTTGGCTTTGATGTTTTAATTGCTTCTTTAAGTTTCCCATAAAATGCCTTTGGGATTAGAGGTTTACTTTAAAAAAGACAAAAACAACTTTCAGTAGTGCTTCTTACTTTACAATTAAATTGTTCAACAAAAGTGAACTTGTGTACCAGCCCCAGAAAAGCAAACTGGTTCTCTATGGCATGTGTAATATTCAACAATAACAAAGCTGATGCACACAAAGTACTACTTAAAGCTTCAAAATACCCCCAAAACCACAACCATGAACCCATGAAATGAACACACCTTGATTTTCCAAAATCTTCTACTCACTGGAATTGCTACCTCTTTTGAATAGATACCCTTGTCAATGTATAAAAAAAATCTAAAAATTCTTAGCAAAAGACTTCTGCACCATGACGAGAATCGTGACAGAGCATTTCTGCTTGTTGAACCTTTTAACAGCTGGCCCTTTCTAGCAGCACAAACTGTACTTCTGGGGACCGAAGAAAACCATATGGAGATAAAAATCAATGCAACAGTAAATCTTTGAAACAATCTAAACAACCAGTCTGAATGAGTCACAGTCCTTGTCTGACAAAAACACCCTCAAAAACACGATCTTTCAGGATGCAAAAACACTTGCTCACGATGTATAATCCAGCACTGAAAGGCAGGAAAACAAACACACAGCACAATTCAGACTTGGCAAGCCAAGTCTGCACTATCAATGACAAAGGAAGGTTGGTTTCAGGCCAGACATCCACTCTTGCCTACAAGAAAGGAGCTCTGAGGAAAGAACATTCAATAAGAGCAGTAAGTGCATCAATAAAATACATTGGATAAAGCTGCTGTCAAAATAGGGACTTGCTGATCCATGGTTCCTGTGCACTGGCCTTGGAAAACCTGTGTGTGTCTCTGCTCTGAAGACTGGGATTTCTGTTTGAAAAACATGCAGAACTTTTTGTTCAGAGGAAAAGACTGACTAGAACCAGTCTGGTCTCCAGGTCCAAGGTGCTGCTAATTCTGACACTTGGTGATTAGTTTGGCTCTGTAGAAACTCTCAGGTTTCACAGTATCCAGTGTTTGTTAACAGAAATACTTTCCTTTAACCAGAAAAGGCCTTTCCCTTGTGTTACTTCCTGCCCTTTCCACTGCAGTCTCTGAGTAAGAGTGATAGAAGACAACTTCTACATTACATTTTTCATATGGGATTTTTTAAGCTTAGGTTTTTTTCTCCTACAGGTAGTAAAACCCTATATAAATAAGAGCATAGATCTACTAAATAGTCAAATATATTTCTCCAAGAAACAAACACAGGGATCATGATGTTTGTCATTGTAATGATGACAGATGGTATTCCCATAATTACACAAATAGATACTTGAATATAGGTATCTAAAAATAATCCTAATGTGGGGGTTTGACTGAATATTAAATAGACTTCAAAGAATTTGCTTCTCTTAGGAAATCCCAGGCAGAAGCTGAATTTAGCAACTTACCTGTGAAGCATCCCAGATGATATTTATTTGGTGCTAGTAGTCTGAGATTTAAAATACAGAAATTCATAATGCTGCTAAATTATACACATCTCCTGAAGAATGCAAGATGAACAAAGGGCTCCAATCTTTGAAAAAGTCAAATTGTTTGAATATATATCATTAGGGCAAAGACATGCAGGTAATTTTTAAAATAAAACGGACAATTTCTTCAAGCTACATTTAAAAAATGTTAGTTAAACAAGACAGGAAGCAGGCAATGATGAGAGTATTAAAAAAAACCAAAACTCTTCCCCAATAAGCCTGCATGCATATGCAGGAAAAACCTGACAACCAGGAACAGTAAAAATTGGTGATCTCATGATGTCACCAACAAATGGGATGGAGAATCAATAGGAGCTTTGGAAAAAAAAAAGACACTCTAGAAGATTCTTACAACTAGGAGTAATCTCTAAGGGCAAACTGATTAAAAATAAACAATGGAAACTAAAAATTGTCATATCATCAAGTTCCAGATCCTCCTACACACTTCTCAAATGTAGTAGTTTGATAGAATGGCCCAATTCAGCAGGTTCAATATTTAATTTGAAACTTTCAATCTGATGGAATGATGAGTCATTTCCAAAAGGAACCAACTATTATAATAATTCAATGCATAGTATGCATTTTAAATGCAGCAGCGTCAGAAAGCCTGTAGATAAATTTTTCAGCCAATATTAATACAGTTGGAGAATAATTTTATGCAATTTAGTTCAGAAAAGAGGGATCTCAGTGCCACATAAAAAGACTTTTGCCAATCCGTTCCTTTGTCAGTTATGTAAAAAGCAGCGACATTTTACTGCTGTTAGTTCAGAGGAGGACTAAAAGCTTCAAGCCACAATTCTGATGCAGAAACTGAAACAGCAATTTAATTTACTTTATTCTCAATTTTCCCTCTTCTTTTGAGTCTCATTCCTACATGTGACAAAAATTCCTCTTTTCTCTCTTTCAACCTTCTCATCCTTCCCAATCACATCCACCTGCATTCAGCCCAGTTTCATCACTTTCCCCATTTCTCTTCTCTCTTTTCATGATTGGAACAGCAAATCCAGTGAAAACTGAAAAAATCCCCACCTCAATCAGAACAACTCCATTTTACTGCTGTTTCTCCAAACAAGGTAAAGATTAAAGATCTGTGTGACTTTTATCAAACAAAATCTGGCATTGACTCTGGAATCTGAGCTCCTTTCAAATTCAGCTGTATCGTGCTGTTGCTTTCTCTACTTGGTTACCATTTAAAACCCACAGCTTATTCTTAACCCTGATGAAGGTCTAGAAGCAAAGAAAACACCTTTTTTGCAACCAATGCCCTGTAACACACAACTATGCAGTTAAGCTTCTTTGAACCACTCATCAGTAGCTTATGTCAAATCTACATAAACATTTTCAGCCAACTGTAATATATTAGCAAAATCCTAGCTTTCAGTCTCAATGAGTACCAGAAGATCCCAACACCCTGGCTTAATATTCAGCAGAAAAAGTATGGTATAAATAGCTATGTTGCAAACACCAGCTGTTAACAAATCACTTGCATTTGATAGTGCAGTGAATGGACACAAAAGCCTTCATTACCAGTCCACTTCAGAAACACATCCACATACTCCTCTTAACCAAGCCCATAAATTACAATGGATTGTTTCTTACCAGCAGGGGCTGTGAGTAGAGTTCAAGCTGTGCTCTGTAAATTATGTCCTCCAATACCTCCTGGCCAAGCTCCCACTGACCATTATATCTAAAAAGTAAAGACAGAAATTTATCTTCCACATCTTATGAAAACAAACTTGTCCCTTTTTCTGCCTAAATCCAGCTTTGCACTTCTCAGCTTATGAAGAAAATTCATCACCTGTATGTACACCTCAGTGTACTTTCACTTCTTTTAACACTACAATGTATTTTATTACCTTGTTGGTGTAACAAGAAAGCTGTTCCATGTTCCCTCCAAACAAGACAAAATTGATGCCATAATCAGGACAAACTTTAAAACAATGGGGTCAATATGCAAACGTTCATTCTACTCAGCAGAACTGAATTTGCACCAGAAATGTATTCTTGCTACTTCAGATGCTACTGACATTTAAGAGATCTGCATTTCATCAGTTTATCTTGGCATCCAAGCTCATTACGCTTGTGAACAGAAGGTATCTGTGGTAGTGGTAAGGTGGAAAAAGCTGAAACTAGAAGCCTAACTCTCTTCAGCACCTAGTGCTGGCCCTTCATCACCTAATTCAGTGCTGACAAAAATATTTTCAAATTATCTGTTGGCTGATAAGCACGTAATGAGAAATACACTAATTGAGTACAAATTTGTGTTATGAGTCTAACTATTTTTTTTTCAATTATAAAATAAGTGGCATTTATGTTTTAATTCATGTAAAAGCAGACCTTTCTCTTCAAGTAAGAAAACCCTGTCCACTTACATGGCATAATAGACACCTGTGAGCAGCTGCACCATGAAGTCAGGGTCTAACACCACTCTACCACAGTGCTCTTTCCAGCGTTTCTCATGCTGCCGTGGAAATCCACTCACACACAGCCTAAAAACAACACCATTACAAGAAAGTATTAACTCCACAAAGACTACAAATGTCTTTATATAACAGATTTTAGTTCTTTTCAGATTTTTTTTTTAAATATAAATACACAACATAGAACATTCTTGTATTGCATTCCTAATCATTAGAGCAGTTTTGTAGCAATGCCTTGATATGTGGCTTGCTGATAGTTCAGTGTTACTCCCATGTAGCCAATAACTCCACCTGTTCTCCTCAAATCATAACCAGCTTCTAAAGAACAAGATGCTCTCTACTACCAGTCAGGAGACTCTCCCTAAAATTCAGTAACTGAAATTTTCTTTAAAGGAAACATTTCAGTGGTACAGAAGAGAAGTATGTCACCTCCCATCTAATGTATGATGACAGCATGCAGTCACCTTATACCTAAAGTCAGATAACACACATACTCTAGTGTTTGAGAACTGCTCTCAACTGCCTTGTAAGAAATATTTCTGAGCCTTGAAAAAGCAGCCTGCCTTCCCATGTACCACCTACATTAAAACCAGGATAATTTATTATATCCTTATTGCATCAATTTACTATCTGAATCTTCATCATGGAAGCAACACATGGCCACTGATACATAGCAACCATGGCACTGTCTCCAAAACAAGAGAAATCCCTTGCATATAAAATGTTGTCTTGCTTCCCTACTCAAAGAGCAGATCTAATTTTCAGATGCAGGAAAATGAAACGTATTTGGCAAATTTAGCATAGCCACAACTCTAGTGAAAATGATGGAAGCATACCAAGAACCTATCCATCCCCATCAGAATGCACTTTTCTTTATTGGATGAATATTTAAGTCTACATGACCCTGAAGACTACTTCAAAGGCAAGTGTCTCACCTGGAACCCATCGTACAAAGTGACTGGTAAGAAGAAGCAGGCATGTAGACAATAGCTGAATTGTAGCATAGCATAAGAAAGCTCAGCACTTCAAACCTGAAAAGAGAAGAGCAACATCTTGCATTGTTTATATTCTTAATATTTCACTGAAATTTAACACAAGAAATCTACAATTCAGTCTCAAAAAGCATCCCACAGGAAGAAGTGTAAACACACAAATCCTTTAATCCTCTTTCATTATAATTCACTAACTTGAAACAGGGTATTAAAGGTTCACTATAAACACTTAAATTTATTATTCTGAAAATCCTGAAAGTCATTAGCATTTGCAGGAACTATGAAGGAAACAAGATATAGCATATCATCTGGACAGTTATAGAAGTGGAAATGTCTGCAACGTATTCAAAATTATTTTATCAGTTTTCCCAGTGCCATCTTTAGACACAGGTAAAGCTGGCAGTCAATAAACAGCAGGGCAACTTCTCTCACTCCTGGTTCTGTCTATCCACTTAGCTCCATTCCCTTTTTCCAGTAGAAAAAGGAGTCACAGCCCCTGATCCAAAGCTGAATTTTGTTACTCTTCCAGGGAAAATTGAATAGACAACCATAAAACCAAAGATATTCTTTGAAGACACAGAAATGACAGAGAAATTATTCTTCAACATTAACTACCAGAAGAACATACTAGGATGGAACAAAGAAAAAGAAAATTATACCTCAAGATTACTAAGGCTGTTCTCTAGATTTATTTCTGAGCACTTAATGCTGAGAAAGGACTGATCACAACATATTTTGTTTTGTTTTGTCTCCCTAGTGAAGCACCTTTAACATTAAGATCACATTCACCTACCGGTTCTGTGCTGTGAAGGTTTCTCGTTGAGGATGAAGATCACTGTAAACTACTCTGATAAGATCATGCTGACTTAATGCTCCTTCAGTTAAAGCCATGGATCCAATGGTAGAAGGCTAGAAGTAGGTAGTGGGAGAAGGAAGGAAGGAGGGAGGAGAAGTTGAGTTTTAAGCAAAAATTCCCCAAAAGCATTAAAACTCCCAGCTACTCAAGGCAAAAGACACACTTATCTTGTGATCTGTAAAAATAAAGATTACTCCAGAATACAGTAAATCTAAAAACATTACCTAGTTTCATTATTACAAAGGGTACACACTTACAAGTAATACAGCAGGTGAGAGCAATTTTCAACTTTGATTCTTATATATCCATGTAGAGTAAGTTTGTCCTAATCACACAGACCTTTTGTCCAGAAACAGTAGTGAAAGAAAAACACAATTCCAAGTTCTAACAAACTAAGGAAGAGTTAGGAGGAAGACGACTTTTATGCTAGCATGTAAGAAGCAAAAAACCACAGTTGCAACAACATAACTGACCTCTATTAAAAATGGGCAGTCAGCAAAGATTTTTTAACATCTATATTCCTGTTCTTCTACAAATTCTATTGCATTCTATCACACTAACTGCAAGCTACAGACAATGACAACTTACTGCAACAAGATGCACCTAAAATGGCCTGTGGCATCAAATGGATCCAGTTTCCATTCCTCTAATAGATCCAATTTTAATTTACCACAGAAGCTCTCTTACCTCATGATATATTGAGGGTTTAGATAACGAAGGGATGGTGAAAGACAAAACTTTGTTGTTTCCATCTTTGTCAGCAATTTCCTGCATTGAAAACAAAACCAGAACTCAAAGAGAAGTAAGGAGATAGGAGTTGGAATAACTTTGAGCTCTTAGACAGAATTTAACAATTAAGTTAGATGTCCTGATCTGGTAAGGCTATTAACACCCCAAGGACTTTGTGCTTTTGCAGAAACAATACCAACATACATATTTTATAAGTGGGAAAAGACCTCTATCACAAACTGCTCTGCAGAATTAGTGTGCAATACTTAAAAAAACCCCAGCACTGGCTCCTTAATCAGCGAGACTTTAGATACTGACACAGAAGGGCTGATGAGTCAAGTCACTTGCTGACAATGGGTAGTATTTCATAATAAATGTGCAACAGAGAAAAGGTGAAATCAAGGGGACTGCAAAATTTCCTCAGGAGGAAACACACACAATGTTTTCTTCAAAGGCTTTCAAACTGGTCTGATTCTGTAGTTGCTAGGCTACTACATAACCCTGCATACAAACCCTGACGTTTTTAAAGAAAACATACTAGGAGCAATTACATAAGACTACATCAAAAAGGAGTCTAAAATCCTGCCTCTGCACTTTGTACAGCAAATTTTCAAACAATAAGCTCCAGTCATTCCAGTTTATGTAAAAGTATAGCCCAAGGTAGCTCAGTACTTGTAGTAGGCTTCAAGGATTATAACAGGAGGCTGGCTGACAGAATTTGTCAGAACAAAAGATTAATTTATCCCTTTCACTTTCTAAGTATTCAGGAAATAACTTCACTCTCAGTATACATGCAGAAGAATATCAGCTTCATTAAAGATAAAAAAGAGTGGAAGCCACTGCTCATTTTGAGGTCTCTTTCTTTCTGAATATGGAGAGAATGGAGAAATTACTGTCCTTTAAAAATATGAATCACCAAAATGACTTTCAAATGAACTGCAGAACATTAATGAAAAAAAGGGAGAAAAGATAAACATGCTACTTCAATCCAATAAACAGTATACAAAACCCGTTTCCAAGCAGTTTTTAGTATTTTTTTTCTGTCAGAATAAATCTAAAATAACTAGATCTTCCAGCTGTTAGAGCTGATCTACAGACACATAACTAGAATACATTTTATTTTTAAGAATCACAGATCGGCAATTCTGTACAATACACGTAGAAATACAACTCACAATTTAAAGGAGGGGTTTACAATGACATTAGAGGGAAAGGTAATACTTCAGTAGAATACGTTTTAAGGTCATATACCACAGAAATTCCCACTAGATAATGTCTCTTGGGGCAGTATTGCTGAATTTATCAAACAGCCTCATAACATTACAAAAGTAAGTATTTCCAGGCTATGGTAAGGATGTAAAAAACTGCTTTTACATCCAACAGCTAAATCAAATAACTTACAGTTACTTTTACTTATTCTTAAAACCACAGTTCCCCTCAAGACAATTATCTGACTCAAATGTACACATGCATGTATCTGAGTGCTCACATGCAGAGTGGCTTCACCCTCAAACCACCCGTTAAAAAGACACGTTCAGAGTATGTGAAGGGCAGGGGAAGTGACACATCAAGACTGACTAAGCATATGAGCCTAACAATCAATACGAAGTCGTATTTTGCAACATTAAGGAGGGGAGGGCTCCCTAATTTCCTTACAAACAAAAATATACCAAAGTTTGAGAAAGCCCATTAGATGATCCTTTTCAGTGAAAACGTTTTTTAAAAAAAAAGATAACAATAAACCACCAAAGAAAAAAATATTTTTTTTGCAAACACAGCTTTACTAAACCTTCATTACCTTATGTTTTTCTCCGTATTACATACGCTTTCCTTTAAGTGTATTTTAAATATGTTGTTCCAATAATTTACTTTATTCCCAGCGGTCAGTGATGCAAAAGTTCAGATCAAAGCTTTCCCCAGCCATTCCCACTCATCTCACTTACCAGGTTGTAAATGCCAAGCAGCAATGCTTCAATGCAACCATTGCTCTGCCTATCCCTGCTGGCAGTGAGACGCAGATAAACCCAAATCAACTCTGGCAAAAACTGCAGCGTGAATCTCTTGAGCCGAACTTCAGAACTCCGATAAAGTTCAAAGAGCTGGTGGCAAACAGGCTCCAGGAGCTGAAAAAAGGCAAAAAACCTAATCACTTACTGGTAGGCTTCTCTAATAAAGGAGGGTGAAACAACAAAACTAGAGGCTATATCATATAGCCACTGCAGTCAATAAAAATTGCATTCCCTGATGGCAAGAAAGTGAATGAATCACACTGGTATCTGCATTCTGTTTAAGGAAATCCAAAGGGACAGACCTGAGGGGCACTGGTATGCAGTATTTGGACATGTGGCCACTACAGCCACTACCATGTCTGCTTTGAGAAGATTTTTCTCTCTTTTTTGTCAGTACAAGACTTATTTTCTGTACAGGTACTAATTTAAGGCGTGTGACAAACACATGATTTGAACCATGTGCACCATAAAACTTTAGTGCAGTGGTAAGCACATAAAAGTACAAAGGTTAAAGATCAGCTGCTAATGACAAGTCCATTGACAGAAATAATTGATTTCTTACCTATACATTTGAGTCTCAAAACCAATAACGGAGCATGTTCATTACAATGCAAACTGATCTTTTCATTTTGAGTTGCACTTCAGGATTCAGTACAAGAATGAAAAAAAGGCCCCAATCAAGTCAGTGTGATAAAAGCATGAGTTAAACCTGCTGTTTTAAGAGCCTACAATGCTAAACCAATACCTAAGATGCAACCATGGAACTGTTAGGGAAGAGGAAAAAAAGCAGAAAGAACCACACTAAATAGTCTTATTCTTTCCCATGATTAATCAAGTTTTTATTACCAAAATCAAAACTTGAGGGGGGAAAAAAATTGAAAAAAAAATTGAAATTTCCAAGACGAAATTTTGTAAGGTTTGTAACCATGATCTAATACTGTGTTGTACCAAAAGGGATGATCTGACATGAGGAAAATATTTATGGGATTCACTGTCCAAAAAGACAGAGGCATACGTGCAACTTAAGCCATCCATATTTGTATAGAAGAGCTACAGAGTCAGGAAAGAGAGGCCAGAATCACAGGTCTTCTTTCTCATAGTACGTGATTCATGCAGTCCTCTTATACATACAGGAATATAATTAGATAAGGCATATATGACCCCTCTTTCATTCCCAGGCATATGCACCTTTTAGAGCATTAGCAGCATATTTCATGGACTTTGATGCATTATTTTTTCATTAATTTGTCTATTCATCAGATTCATAGTACCACAAATTTCCTGTAGAATTGAGGGTCACAGTTTTGCTATGCTGCAAAAAGATATATCTCTGTGGTTTATTGTGAACCATCCATCTCTTAAAAAACTTCAGAGTCCCCTGCTAACAGCAGAGGGACCAGCATTTCTGCAAGTGAATAGTTTGAATGTTTGATAAATATGCAACGCCCTAAAGTTCTATGAATGTACAATTTCACACACCTATATTTACACTTGGATATTTTACATTGGTACATCACAAACGTAAAACATAATTTTTGACAGAATTATCTATTAAGAGAGCATCACCCAGGAAACAGTTTCCTTTCCAACACACAATATTCTGGTCAATGTAGCACACCATATTTAACCACTGATTACGTAAGCCATAACATGACATTTACGTAAAATAAAACTCAGCTGTCAGAGAAATCTCTTCTTAAACAAGGCTCTGGTGTTAAGTACCTTGTGTAACAAGGCTTCTGATTGACAGACTTGTTACTCTAAGCTAGAAGCCAGCACTTAGAAGCAAAGAGAGACTCTACAAGGAGAGCAATGACATTGACAATGTTGATACAGAAAGAGACAAGTCCAGTCATTTAGAACAAACGGATTTTTACAAGTCATATAAATCTATCTATACACATCTATATTTATATGCATGTATAGACAGACAGAAACATAGACACAAAATAACCAACCACTTAATTTTTGCCTCAGGATCTAAATGAAATTAGAAGTCTATAAAGCTTCTATTAAAATAATTTTAAGGAAAAAATGGTACAGCTTTCTGGTAGTCTATTTATTCCAGTATTTCATACATGTATAGCACTTTATGTCCAAAAAAAGCATAAGTATATCCATTCTTAATTAATGTTTACTTAGTAGAAACTCCTATCTAAAAGTGGCAATAATTATTAAAACCAACTGTTACAGTAAATGTTCAAATGCTCAGAAATAGAACTGTATCCTTGCTTTATGAAAGGCCTAACACATTTCAGATGTTCAAATTTAGAAAGCGGTTACTAAGTAATTCAGACATCACTAAATAAATTTGTAGATTTTTCCTTAAAAGAAAATATGATCAAGAAGAGAACAGAAAGAAAAAAAAGAAATCTCTGAAAACAAAACATACAAGCATATCTGCAGGGAGATGACAAGTACAAGAAAAGCTAAAAATATTATCTGAAAACAGATATATACAATGGCAATGCTATAAATAGTACTTCTATTAGATTAGAAATGACAGCAGCCCAAAGCTGTTTCCTATTTGAAATTAGCCAGTCTAATCCAAGTCCCACTAAAAACAGTGGAAAAGAAAATTTATTTTAATTAAGTCATATGACACTCAACCCGAGCAGTTACTAAGTTTATTTTACCTACTTTCAAACAAAAAAATTATAAAATTAGTTTTTTAAGTAAAGACTAGGGAGACACGGTCCCTACAAAAATACAAGCAATATCCAGTCAGTGGAGCTGTAAGTATTTGAATTCTCCCTATTTTTAGTAGCTGTCATATTTGTTGCGGAAAATGTTTAACAACTACAATTACTTAGGTAAAAACCTGCAACAACTGTAGAACTTTTGGTGTGTTCAGAGCTGTAAGAAAAGCTGTAAGCTTTTTCCACAAGAAAAAGCTGCCATCACAAAGATGCTATAACACCAATATTTTCAAAAGCACAAACACCCTATTTTCCTATCAAAATACAGTATTCCCCAATTTTCCTATCAAAATAGAGTATGATAGTCTCCCACCTAGAAACACAAAATTTGACACCCTGAGAAAGAATAAATGTTTTCCTTGCATCCTAGTTATCTGGCTTTCCAAAGAGACAGCCTCTTCCAAGTAATTCTCTGAATACACATACTGAGAAGACACTGGATCAACAGTGGAAATGGAGCTTTTGTCATCAGTAGTGGGTGTATACATGAACTGGCACACATTTTTTAATTCCAAAGATCTTTCAGTCCAAAGTCAAAGCAAACTGAGTAGCACAGAAGACAGCAAAAAAATCCGAAGTAAAATATCTTTTATAATCCCCTCTCTTTCCTAACAAACTAAATGATTTTAATTATAAGAGCTTTTCTATTAGCATAAGCAGCAATAAGCATAAAAAACAAATGACATTTTTACTGGCTTAAATATGTAGTGAGTGTCAATGGTCTAATTTTCACTCTTCATTTTATACCTCACAGAGATGCAAACCAGTCATGTTTTAAGGAAGATGATGAATAGCTTTCCTTTGGCTTATTTTACAGGTTTGCCAAATCCTAAGAGTCATATCTTGAAGTTAAATATAATGCTTTATACAATGCACGACAAATATTGGAAATACTTGCCTTTTTGAAGAATTCAATTGTAGAAAATAAAACGTGCTTATTTTAGACTTAAATATAACATAATGGGTGAAACCATTTATTATTTGAGGAGTACTGGGTCTGGGATTGCTTGGCATTGCAAAGGTGGTCTCACTGTCTCACAGCTGCCCTGAGTTAAACCTAAATAGCCCCACAAGAATATTGAATATCTGAATTTCAGTAGCACATTAACCTGACATCCATAGAGTATTGTCTACGGCCATAAACCAACCCTAAAAATTATAAAACTATCTGAAAAACAGTACTTCAAAGGCACTTTACTTCGGAATTCAAATACTACACAAAAATCAATATATTATTCAGTTAAATTAGCTGTTTATGAGCAAGATCACTCTTTACACTTTATGCAAATTTCTGCTCCAGTCATCTTTATATTTTAAAAAGTCAGGCCACTTCCTCAAAAGCAAACAGTAACAATTGTCTATATGCCTGCCTTAATTTGATAGCTCACAAACTAGTAGACACCTGCCAAAAGAGAAACAACTTGGTTGTTTGGTTCCTACTCATGCTGATTCCATGTTAAGTTAATAATCTTTTATTAACTGTAATTCTAGAAAAAGTCATGCTTGCCCTAAAAAGTTTGTCACTTTCCAGAAGTTTTAAAAATCAGTCAACTTTATGATTAAATTGTACTAAAGAATTACTTGCCCATCAAGTTTAAGAATTCAGAGAGTGTATTTTTATAATAGTCTACCACATACTCTTAATCGTCACAGGCCACAAATTACCCTTCTAACAAATAACACCCTATAAAGCATATTTAAAACCCCCTCTCAGTTAGGGACAGATATTACTCAGAATTATGTAAAGTAATGAATCCACTTTGGTTATATTCCTCACACACAAATAACTTTGGAACAAGGAACAAGTGCAACAAGGAAATACATCCTGCTTTATCAAGTAGAACCTGAAGCTGGACATCTTGGTGTCTAGGATTGCTTATTTACACGTGGTATCAGAATCAGGACAGCAACAGCTGGTCCAAAGAGTAATATTTGACAAGCATCAGTGAGCAATAACATCACCCTAAACAGATACCTTTTCTAAAGAGCAAAGAACCAAATCTGGCTCTTTGGTCTTTGGGAAAAAAAAAAATCAAATGCTTATTCTCAAAGCAATGAGAAGCTTTTACATTTTCAGTAGTCTACACAAACACAAATACATAAACAGCAGCAATGGTGGCTTCAGGTTGAAGAGAGAGTAACAGCAGCTTTTCAGTACAAAGAAAAAGGTCACTATGCAGGTTATTTATCATACTGAAATGAAGCTGACAGCTATGAAGACTTTTTTTTTTTATAAATTGCATGAGCATTATGCAATCTCCTTGAAGCTCAATCAAGCATTCAGCTTCCTAAAACAGCTGAGCTGTACTTGTGAAAATAAAGAACTTCCTTGCTGTGTACACTACCCATTTAATTTATAAATATATGAGAAGTCAGATGATACATCAAGTATTTGTAAGCATTTTATCTAAAGTAGTTTACATGTCAGAGAATGGCATGCTTGCACAATTGATTCAGAAGTTATTTTTCACACACTTGCCCAGAAATGCTCCTTGCAGAAGCCAATGGGTTAGAAAGCTCAGTTTAATGTCACTTGCAAAATAAATTATGTACAAGGGTAAGCTAAGTTTTCATTGTGCCTATTTATATTTTGGGGCCCTGGTTCTGCTCTTGCTTACAATAGTGTAAACCAAATTACACAAAAGTGATACTAGTATAAGCACGAGAAGATCTTGTTATCTTAATGGCATATTAAAATTGATTCCATCTTCCACTGCAATAAGCCACCATACAAGAAGTACACTGATCTTTCTGAGTTTCACTGTAAGGCCTCCTTTGCCTCAGTTATGACGGAAAGGTGATTTCTGGGAACTAAAAAACCCCTAATTTAAAAAAAAACCACCAAACTTGAATCCCCCTCCAAAAAAACAACAAAAAAACCACCCCAAATCAAAACACCAAAACCAGCTTGTGCCAAACAAAGCACAACAGTCAGCTGTAGCAAGGAGAATCTAGCAGACAGCATAAACAGTATTTTTGGAAGCAGATGAGATTGTCTTACTAGAAGGGCATTAAAGTAACTGTCACAAAACAAGAGACCAGACAGAGGGATGATACCTATGTTGGACTACATTAGAAAAAAGAACCAATCTTCTTCTCCATTACTTTAGTTTTAGTTGTAGATGTGAAAGATCCAGGAATGAAGGAATGAGAAAAAAAATAGTTTTTTAAAATCTCCTACCTCATTATTTGGGTCTTGAATGACCTTATAAAGAGCTGGTACCAGTGGTTTTTTTCGGTGCAATGTAGCTGCATAGCTGGAAATTTGGGATTCAGGTAATGCCTAGGAAAAAAAAAAAACAAAAAAAAGGTTACCCTGACAAATAAATGCTTCCAAGTATTCAAGATCTCCACAAAAGAACAAAGTCTAATCCCAACATCAAAGAACAGTCCTGAAGTTCAGTAAATTTTCAGACTTGTAACCTAACTGTTGAGTACAAGCCTTTCTCCACACAAACAGCATTTGGGAGCACTTAACCACTTTCAGGGTTAAATCCAAAAGCATTTAATGAAAATTTTTCATAAGTCATTTGCTCTAGTTTGATATGAGGACTCTCTTTTTTGATAGCCTATATTTAACAGGCTGGTTTTGAAGACTTTATCAAATCAATTCAACTCAATGTGAGGAACTACTAATTTTTAATCTAAATAACAGACTAATTTCTTATCAGTCATTAAATCCTGTTTTCTTGTTTATGGATTATTCTGTATTTCACTCAGCATAATTATCAACATGCAAAATAGCTTAAAAGTACTTCAGATTCTTCATGACAAAACAATTAATTTTATGCAGACCATAGGGGAGGAAAAGTAAAGTATTTTTCTTTGATGTTTTAATAAAGTCCAAATAAATATATAATAATTATTTTTAAATTGAAAAGTTCCTCAATTGGAATTTGGGCAGCATTATCCAGCTGTTACTTAAATTCTATCAGCTTTACCTACACAAAATACACATTTAAAAGACAACATTGCTATTGCAGTGTTCTGCTGTACAATAATAAACAAAAAAATAAACTACAATTAGAATTATCCATTATGTATTATTACCAGCCAACTCAATTACATAGACATCTGCATACTTTATGCATTATAGAAAATTGAAAGATCAAGTAATAGATATTGAAAATGTTAATTATTTGATATCAAAAAACCCCACTACTGTGTTTGGTGGCATTAAGCCAATGGTTTGGATATTATTCATCTTCTCAGTTCACCTTGAATTCTGACAGCCATTCTTCCACAACACCTCGTTCTGATCCCAGCATTTTCTTACTTCTTTTGCTTCTCTCTTACCTTTAAAAGAAAAAAAAAAGTTAAATATTAGTTATGGTAAGAAAATTTAGTTTTTCACAATCCTACCCAATGAAAAGCTGTTAATATATTTCCAATAGAATTATATAATACAAAACAATTAAAAAGTTGCATTTTGGACCATCAGTCCCATTATTTAAGAGTAATTTAACTGTTTTCTTTGCTTAGTCTAAAATTCTGTGCATAAACGGGGAAGGAGGAAAAAGGATTCAGTGCTTCAGGCCAATTGTCTTTCAGTGTTTTGAAAATTATTTAGGTTCAACAAAAAAATTACATGTTTGACACAAAAGTTACATCATGGAAGTCCTACAATAAATGATCTTTTAATAGCCAGACAACATGACTAGAATCACCAATTCTCTTCTCAGAACTTACTTGTTTTGAGTTCTGAAAGATTTGTATTTAAGAAGGATCAGTATTTGTTAAACAAAAGTGAAGTAAAATAAGAAAAAAGGCTTCCCAACACATTTCTTGAGTTAATGTATCATTTTTTCAATGGCTCTTGGCAGGAAGTCATCAAGAGAATACCAACTCTCCTGGGGGTAAGGAACTGCTTCAGATTTCTAAAGCATTTTTAAACATCCTAAAATACAACGAATTCAGAAACAACATTAATTTAAATTCAAGTAACACCTGAGTGACTTATTTCAGCAGAAACACTGAAAAATATTTCTGTAAAATAACAGAACAACTAATTAGATCTCTGCAAACAAAAGTTTACAATTACATCCTTTTTGATATAGGGAAACAGATACCATGTCAGAGTGAGCTATGTATAGAATTTAATTTAAAACATCATAGTGTATGCTACAGAAGAAGCTGAGTTCTACTTTAGTCTGTCTAGAAAAAAAATCACAACTTTATTCAACTTTACCTCTTTAAAGAAGTCAGTTTTCTAAAGGAGGAAGAGGAGAAGGAATGAAGAAATTTTTCAACCTGGGATGCATTTGTCAAGCCTTCAAGTACTGCCCCGTTTTCTAAAAGATAAAAAAGCATGATGATTCCAAAATCAGGAAAAAATATAATAAAGTAAAGCAAGAATTAATGTAAACTTTTCTTGGCCTTACAAATTGAAGTTTATCAAATCCTCCAAAGTCCACGTGAATCCTTCTGCAATAAAGCAATTTGCCATTTAAAAAAAAAAAAAAAAAAAAAGGCTCAGTGTTTTAGCAGGATGAAGGGAGGAATTGCCTTCATCCAAAAAAAAGGCTTTTGTCACTCACATAGAAAATCCTTCCGTATTAGTGGTGCACACTACCACAGGCACAGTACTTACAAAGAACAGTGTAAGAGGAAAGAAGAGAGTAATAATTTTATAAAATGTGAACTGAATTCATACCCTGACTTTGGAGAACATGTAATTCTTAAATTGAATAAATTAAAGACTCTCCCATACTATAACTTCCTTAGTACATATTTCTTACAGAGAAAAAATTTCAATGTCATTGTGAAAATCACATATTACACTGAAGTTCACCTTTTGCTGAAGAATCCTTTCATAGTGAACACGAGGCAAACAACACACAAAGGAACCAACTCCAGGTACATGAATGGTTCTGCCATGCATTGAGCTTCAAGCAAGACCTAATTGGGAACTTCTTTCAGCATAAGTCAGCTTGACAACCACAGCTGCCGCATCAATGCCTAAATAGCCCACATCTACTCTGGCTGTGGTCACTGCTGCCTCAGTTTTAGGACAAATCATCTCTCCTTTTCAAATTATCTGCCAGGATACCCCAGACATTTTGAAGGACTCGTACAGAAGGAAGACGGGCAGCTGATGGATTCCCAGCACACAAGCTGCACTGAGGCTGCACAGGAACACTGAGGGAAAGCAGGGCGAGCCTCTCAGCTCGGTGCCCATCCTGCTCCGCTCCGGCCGGGCTGCGCCGGGCGCGCCTGGACACTGCTCAGAGCACAGCAGCTGCGGGACTGGCTCAGCCTCGCACACAGATGGCTCCTGGGATTTTCAAATGGCCATCTGGAAAGCACACCCCATGCTTACACTCACTCCCTGGTTTGCTGTACCTTTGGGGGGGGGAAAATATATAAATATATCAAACACTGTGTGGGTGTGTCCCTAAAGTAAACTGGTTCAATACATTAAGCTCTGTGCATATTTATTCAAGGTTGAAGTAGCCTGAACCAAGAGTACTGAATTTCATTCCCAGAGTGTTCACATCTCTCCCAAAGCAAACAAAATACAGGCAATAGAAGAGATTTCTCATGTTTATTTAATTTTTTTTCTACTACAATTCAAAGGTTCTTATAATACACAGGAGCCATAATAACTAATCAAAAATTTATTTATTAGTAACAGTAATAATAAAACATACTAAAATATTTTAACATATGGTCTGATGAAGATTTCTTAAATACTGAACAAGTAAGCAAGTTTGAATTAATACTAAAGCATGGAAAAGGAAAAGTTATAGTTAGGAATGTAGTCACTCAATGTTAAAATCAAATACAAAAAATCAACTACCAAAAAGCTTCCCCATAAAGCACATGAAATTATAGTTTAAATGTTTTCTCCTAAACTTCTCATTTGGCATAAACGAGCAGAATATGACACATAAGGCTGTTAAATTAGTCCTGGAATCTTTATCCTTAATATTAAAGCTGTAATACTCTGTTCTGAAGGAAGTGACAGTCTTGCACTGCGCATCTGTCAGTGACAGTTAAGATGTAAACAAAATTTTACCAAGTCAGAGCACTGTCCTAGATCATGCCATGCACACCAATCAAGGAATCATCTTCATTCAAAGGAAAAGACCTTTAAGACCATTGAGTCCAACCATTAACACAGCACTGCCAACTCCACCAATATTCCACACCCTTCAGTGCCAAATCCACATGGGTTTTTAAATCCCTCCAGTGATGGTGAATTCACCATTCTCAATACTTTTGCCTTTGAAAATACAAAAGTCTGAAAAAATGCTTATTCCAACAATATACTAGCAGAATAATAAAACTTAAAACTCAGATAACTCCCCAAGAATTTCTGACTACAGTAAAAGAAATAAAAAAGGGCTTAATCAACTATGCTTATCAGAGAGCTTGTTTTTCACTTACATTTAGAAGAAAGACATACTGAGTACATTATTACTTAGCAGTCTCCACTTAAACCACTAACCAAAATCAATCTGCAACAGCAAAACGATTACCCAAATAATCTCAGCCAGTACCACTTGCTATGCTATCAACTCTAATAGTGGGGATTAGAAAGAAAAATAAAATGCCACCAATTAGATAGTCATAATTGATGATATTTAAGAAGATATGATTATTCAAGTATGCAGAGGGTTTTTTGTTGGTGGTTTTTATTCTATTCAGCGTTTTTGTTTGCGTGTTTGGTTTAAAGAGGCCAATAGTTTATACTGGTTTAAAGACACATGGGAGAGATTACATTACAGGACATGCACTTCAAAATAAGTCCAGTTTTGACCATTATATACTAAATGGCACGATGCATATAAGATAATTTTAGTCCTACTTGCACAATGAATGAAAATATTATGTATTTTTACCTTAAAGACCATGACAATAATAATTTGCAATTAAAACCTGAACTGTGTCAACTAAAAGAATACAGTTTCATGCTACATGATTTCTTCACAATACCACTTGTGTAAGGGAACATTATGGATTGACAGGTCTAAAAGAACAGAAAACTCCATTATCAATTATAGCTTGCTCTTCCAAGCTATGTAAACACTCCTCTCATATCTATAATTCATTACTTGATGATTTCTATGCTACTTTTTTTCCAGAGGCAGCATGGAAAGAAACTTATTTGAAGAAAGATTTTTCCATGCTGCCTCTGGAAAAAAAGTAGCATAGAAATCACCAAGAATGCATCCTTACTCTGAACTAAACATACATTCAGAAAGTTCTTAGCTCTGTAAGAAGAGCACCTTAGATCATGTTAAGTATGATTAACATCCTGGAAAGCAGAGTAGATAGAAGACAACATAAGATGAGGTGGTCAGAAGTACACAGAAAAGAAGCTTCCCCACCACACACCCAAGCTAACGAGACTGGGAAACTCTGGAGGAAGAAAACCAGGCAACATGCTGATCAGTGCATATAACAAAAGCACAATTTGAACTTCTCATGATGAGCTATCCCTGAATGCAGAGGTGTAAAAGACAAAGAGTAGGTAATACATTTGGTGATGCAATGAAAACATCTGTTCAGGAATGCATCAGCAGCCACAAAATAAATCAAGATGCTTGATTACACGAAGTCATTTAAAGTAAATCTGAAAACATGAAAGTAGAGCATACAAAACTGGTAATATGCTCTTATTTGAAACAGTAGCCTACATTTGATGCAAACAACCTAAAAAGAAGTATGTATAAGGCAGAATAATGTTTAAGAAGCAGTTGAAGACAAGGACTGCGAAAAATAACTTCTAACCTGGATGTGGGAATAATTTTTTAAAAATAGAGAAATAAAGAACTCCTTGTCTTAGGAGCACACGGAATTAAGTGGTTGAGAGATAGAACAGACTTTTTCTTGTAACAGAGTAATAAAAATAAAATGCTTGAATGCACCAAGACAGAAATCTTAGACTGTTAACAGTGTACTGTTTTTCACACTGTAAGTTACCATAAAATATCATGAGGACAATAAGAGGCTATTATAGATAAATATTGTAACACCTCTTTTACATAGTTACTTCTGTTGTAGAACAAGGAGAGTAAAGAAGAAAACTTAATGGTGTAAACTAGCACTTCATTGATATGCTTCACAAAAAAACTTCTCCTAAAAGCAACTCCTTGCTTAACCACTCAGTATATAGGTGTATACAGCTTCATCCAGCTACACTAAGGTTATATACTAGAAGATATTAAACAACCACAGTATGGTCTGTATCCACAGTAGAAAAGGGTCTGACTCCTACACTTAATCTAATCCCAACAAAAGATAAAACTAGCCTTGGAAATGTTCGATTTTGGTGGATTTGGCGGATTTTGGACTTCTTGTACTTTTAAATAAGTACATGTATTGTAATATACATCTCCTATGATAAATATAGTACAAATACCATTATGATTTCCCTGTATCCATATACGTAAACATATTATTATACCAGAATCCTATTCAGTAGACACTTATATAAACTGTCATTTTTGTAAGAACATAAAATAATAAATTCAAAAACTATTGTCCTCAGCAAATCAGAGCTACAACTGCAACTTGCCATTAGAAACAGGCTCAAACATTCTGCGAGAATTCTCTTGGCCATACAGCTCCACAGTACAGAGAAACAAGGTAAAAACTGACAAAGACAGAAAGAAACAAAACCTCCTCTAGGTTATTAATTTATTATTGTCAGCTCAAGCCTTCTCCTTAATAGCAAGAGCACTCTTCCAACTCTGGTTTATAGGTAATTTAATTGCAAGCTTCAGCAGACAGGGATGCATTCCAACTTTAAAATATAAATGCTGATGTATTCTGTATGTGGGATTTAGGTTGCCAGCCTTATTAGACAAGCCTTAGTCATGCAAAACAACTTGGATAAGACATTTCTTCCCTGCCCACTCTGACTCACTAGTAATAACCAGGCTAAAAAGCTTTCTTTTTGGATATCATTAACAAAGAAAGTTATGTGAAAACAATGGGAGAAAGCCTTACCACAGAGAAGTCAAAGATGATCGATAAGAGTCTTGTAAACTTTCATGGTACCATACTTGCACAGTAAGATTCATTTCTTATCAAAAAGGTCACATCAATTTCAGCAGCTGCCAAAAAGGGTAAAGAAAAGGTACAGCCCATCTGTTCCAAAAAGCCTCCTCTAAGTCACTTTAAGCTCTAAATTATCTTCTGTGCCTTTTCAAGCACCACAAAGCTCAGCTGCCAACCTTCTTTCTTCTATTCCTACAGCGAAACTGTGCTTCATAGATACAAAATTGCTGAAGACAAACAATTAGGGCAGTGGGAATGAAAATACAACACTGAAAATAGACACCATGTAACAGTTTAAGAAACTACTTAAAGGCTGATGTTTTCATAGTATTGCACGGAGTAGTTGTAGAGAGCTACAAGGTGACTCTACAGAGAAAAATTTAAGTGCCATTTGCCTCACAGAGAAGAATAAGCAGAAGCTGAATTAAACACAATTGTGCAATCATAGCTAAATCCCTTTCCTAGGAATTCATGCAACAAATAAAGCAGAAAAGAGTTAAGATGATCGAGAATGTGGAACAAGAAACTTATCTTCTGTTTGCAAAGAAAATACTCCTCTACATTACTTACAGGATTTTGGAAACAATAATAATAAAGACAATATCCTGCAGGCTTAAATTTAAAAATAATACTAATAAAATAAATTAAATAAAACACCACAAAACACACATTAATTATTCTATTATAAGGACCTGACGCACTTAAAAATATATATACACACACACGTAGGTTAGGCACAGAAATGTCACCTTATTCTCTCAGCACCAGTTTCCTTAGAAACAACTTCATGTAGTCATCCTACACTAAACCTAAAACATTCTCTTGTCAGGATCCTGGTGATAACCCATCCTACTTCAGACAATACAGGTTTGTCCACCCTTTGCATTAGTTCACATGCAACAGCTCTTCCTATGCTAGTCTGCCTGCATTAACTTCTTTACTTACAAAAACACTTCCATGTAAATTACTTTCCATGTAACCCTACCTCTCCCAAACACCTTCTCATTCATGGTTCTGGTTCATGAAGTAAATTAAATCGAGATAAGTAGAGATACAAAATGCATAGTAAAAGAAGGAGCCTAAAAAAAAAAAAAACGCCTCAGCAAACTAACACTTGCAAAATCATAGTTAAGGTGGTCTTTTTAAGGCATTCAGGGCTAAGTACTAAAAATGAACAGACACAGGCTAAGAGAAATCTTGAAACAGAATTTCTGTGTGAACAAAACCAAAACAAAATTCAAAACCAAATCAAAACAAATCAACAAAGACACCACCACCAGTATGCACTTTGGAATAAGACTGCAAACATTATGCTAAGATCATTACCTGGTCTGTGATCACGAAAGAAATCCATGCAGAAACGTTCTAGAAATACCAGCTGAAGATTCTAAGCAGCTTCCCACTTTTGAGCTGTAAAATCGTCACTTCAGAGAAATAAATGCCTGTTATGTTATAAAAATATCCATAAAAAAGCTGAAGCCAATTCCAGACCAATATCTAAATTCCAATACCAGTGTCTATTTCTCACTGCAGTATTCCCTACCAACTCTAATTCACACAACATGGAATTTAGGTTACATATTCATTAATTAATTTACCTAACCTCCTTTCTTTCTACCCTATTCTCAAAGAGATCTAACCCAGAGGATTCTCTGCTGAAAATAATGAAATCCCTTATTCTAATCTTTCCAACTTCCAGATGGTAAAGCCACCACCTCCGGGAAGAGGAGTGTAAATAGATTAAGCTGAAGTGACAAGTTTCCCCCCATCCACACACTTACTTACACATTCACAAATTCTTAAATGAGTAGAATCTCCAAATTTATCTGAATTTACCTCAATTATAGCTAAAATTATGTCATCTTGCTCACTTTTAAAAAATTATGCAGTAAGAATACAAAGTTCCAAAATAAGCTTTCGAAATGGCAGAGTTAAAATAAAGATCCATAAAAATTAAGATACACTGTTTTATTGCACTATGCCATAAATTTCATATGTGACTCAGATGCTTCATTCACATTTAAGATGCATGGTTTTCCAGGATGAAATTAATTCTGATTGATATGCTGGTCTCACTTTTCCAATAGAAGTTCCCAGACTTTAAAAAGCGAACTGAACAACAAATGTAGTTAAATGAAACATCACTGATCACACCACTACTCATCAAGATGACACAATTCCAGAACTGCCCAGATCTTTTCTACTTGACCTAATGGAATATATGAGCAAGTTGAACCCTACACACAAGTAGGACCTAAGTCACATACAGAGGCTGTTCACTATTCAGAGGTAAAGCAGAGTAGCATCAAGAATTCTGAAATCTAAGATCTACTTCAACTTTCACAGTTAAAACTGTAGGTGCCTTTATCACTTCCAACTGTCACTGCAGAGGAAACAACTTGTCTTCTTCCACAGCATGCATCACAGCATTATTTCACTGTCAGTCATTTTCAGTCTCACACTAATTTTCTGAAAGAAAATTAGTTAGAAAGGGGTTTTAAGAACTGCAAAGAACAATCTCACAGAACAGAGAGAAAACCACTGTTAATTGTATATTGAGATTAGACTGTACAAGTCAGAATTTCCACAGATAAGAAATAAAGCATATTCCTCACCATGTTAATTCTATACAGAGTAATCCATTAAGAGCTGTGTGAACATCAACAGCCAATATACTTGACCCAATGGATTAAGGTGATTGTGCTACAAATTTGATGCTTATGACCAGCCCAGCTACTAACTTCACTAGGATTCCTCCAGAGCAGAAAATTACATGGCTTTTGTGGAACTCTCCTCCACAGAAAACAGCCAAAGAAACAGTGCCTCTAAAGAAAGTGTAACCTCACCTTACTAGAAGCTCTCATGAAACTCTGAACTCAGCTCACTATAATTGGCACTCTGTGGCCTCTTACTTGGAAGTATAAGCTGCTTCTCAGTGAAATAACTATGTGAGAATTAAAACAGTAGTAAATGTAAATTAGTGCAACAACTACACCAGGTACCCCCTTTGTCTCAGTATGAGTTTAATAATTAATCTTCACTGCTGAATAGTTAAACACAAAGCATATTGTTTACAACCATTATTCTTCTGCTGTTAAACCAACATTACAACAGAATACAAACCGACCAGTCGTAAGAAAGGACTAATAAATATTTTAGTGTGAAATGATTCATTTTTCATGTATTTTTAAAATAGTGTGGACACTAACTTACTAACATAACTTGGGGAAGGTGTTTGGATGCTTTTTAATCTGAAATTTAAACTATTTTTTCCTAGTACAAAACTTCAGATATAATATCTTTAGCAACATAACACAAACACTGCAGAAAAACTTAAATCAACCCAATCTTCCATGCACCATGTTAGGTAAGATTTTCCAGAATATTTTTCATTTATCCAAGTTATAGACCAGTATAAAAAATAAAGTAGTGTAAAACCACAACAAACAACAAAAGAAAATGGACACGAAAAGAAAACAGCCTTCCACAGGTGCTTGATGACTCCGGTTGAAACACACAGCCTTTTTTCCTCCTCCCCCCAACACTGTAGAAACAAGAGCAAGATCTTAAATGCACACTATTTTCATACACATTTTCTACTTATAGCCTGAAGAAAATTTAAGTTTTTTGCCAAACATTGTCCCAACGTATATTCATAAGATGTGAGTCTTTCAAGATGACGAAAAATTACAGATTTGACAGGCAGCATTGAAAACCCATACAGCAAGCTTCACAGGCATGCTTCCCCAGGCTTTTTTGTGTGGACAGGAGAATGGAATTTATATAGAGATGGTTAATTTTACAGTGTTCTAATATGTTTAGAAACATATTGTCTTGCACTCAAAAAAACCTTACTGAGGACTCAATGTTCTAATCTTCAGCCATTTTTACATAACCTCATCCATACACAGAGATACTCTGGGTTTTTGTTTGTAATACTGAATAGTTTTCCCGCTTAAAAAAAAATAATTTTCAAAAGCAGTTGGTAAACAGTGCTTTTCCTTTCCTCAAGTTTCTGGAATAAATTTATCCTTGGAAAAAGACCAGAATGGTCTTACATGCAAACTTTTTAGGAGTTACACTACTTCTTTTTGCAACATTAATCTTCTTTGAGAAAATCTACTTCAAATGGAAATACACCTACATGAACTACACTAAACATAAATAGTTTCTCTAATCTTTTACAGGTACTGCCCATCTAGGTAACATCTATGATCTTTTACTTTATTAGTTATACTGGCATAGAGCAAATTCAGTTCATTCTCTTCAAACACACCATCAAAAATTTTTAATCAAAGCTTGAGTTTAATTAAAAGCCTGTTCTGTTTCCCTATGCAATTGTGCTGATAGGGATCAGCAGCATTTACCAAAGTTCAAGCAGCAGGCACCTGAAATTGCTAGATTATACATTTTTGGTGTAAGTAATATACTCATCTTTCATACAGCATGCTCCACAAAACACAGAGTCTTTCAAGGACAACTTAGACAGAAGGTTTAAAATACTGAGGTCATTGGAATGCACAGTGGACCTGTAGAGAGAACGCAGAGTAACTTCTCAAAAAGTAGGGCCCATCAGGTATAAAGACAAAAAAGAAAAAAACTCCAAAGTAAAAAACCCACACCACCACAACAACAAAACACCCCCAAGAACAAGCAAAAACCATCGCGCACAGTCCACGTGACTCCTTCAACACATGAAAAAACTGTTCTGAACAAAATACAAACCCAGACCTAACACCCCTGTACTTGCAATTATGTTCAGATTTGCAAGTCAAGATGATTATACCACAATTCTTCTCAGTGAGCAAGGGTTTCATACTCAGGGGGGAAAATCCTCATGCTTTTTACCTTGTCTGCCAGCTATCCAACTGACACTCTGAAAAGATTTTCATAACACATTTTAACAATTTTATTCCCTAATCAGTTCTGTTTCATTTAAACTATTAAAACCAAGAAGATGGCAGCTTCAAACATTCCCCTGCAATAAAAAAGGAAATGCTAATAAAAACCTTTTCCATTTTCCACGGATGCATATGCATAAACATGCAGAATTTACTTATAGCAACCTTACATATTTCAGGAAGCTCTAAAGTCTGCATTCAGAAAGACAAAGAGATAATCATGACAATCTATTCAAAGTCAGCACACATTACTAAAGCAGAATGCCCGCAGTTCATAGAAATAGCAATAAAATAACTACTATTAGAATTCTGCATAAAGCCAAGAAAAACCTGTATCCTTTCCCTGTACAACAGGTATTTTGTCTTTCAAAAGCTACCCATTGGAATATTAATTTGAAATACATCAAAACTTGATACAGCTGACAATGGACAACAGTGATTAAGGCTTCCTAATTAGCAAGATAATGTCCATTTAAGATTTCTTCCCTCTTCTCTCTCACAAGACTAAAAATTTATTATCAAAATAAGCCATCAAATACAGTAGTTTGCAATCATGGGCGTACCTAGGCAAGGAAGGGCAATGGACCATCACACCCACACAGATCTCCACCAGCCAAGTGTGATAAGGTTCCTGCAATATGTTTCAGTAAAATGACAAGAAGCTGTGCTGAAGCAGCTCTTTCCTAGCAGACGACAAAAAAAAAAAAAAAAAGAAGAAAAAGGCATAGCAGTCACACTTCTCCACTGACCAACAAATCTTTAAGCTTTCTGCATTTATTAGATAAAATTAATATCTACAGACACTGTACTTCCATATCCTTGAACTTCCTTCTACTTTTCATATGTTGAACCTACCTAGTTTTCTGTCTTTAGCACCGACCAGAACCTGCAAGTCTAAGAAAAAGGGCACAGAGGATATAACAAAACCAACCTTCGAACATTTAGTAAATTTTAAGTTGCCAAATAAAGGGGGGGGAGTGGAGAGGTAGCACAAAATACACTGTGACAATCAGCACAATACTCAATTACACAATTTCAGCAGCATCAATGCCAATTAGTATTGGCCACTGACCTCTAATCTGATCTGGAATCCATCCACGATCTTAACCTGATTAGGACTTCATGCACAACAAACATGAAATCCCACTGCTGTACATTTATTTTTCTGCCTTAGTATCCTAAATTCTACTCAATTTAAACACTGAAGTATCTAGGGGGAAAAATTACAAAGTTAATATACAAGCATTATTACGGAATTTACTAGAGCATCTTCAACCATTTCCCTAAAAATGTCAGAGTTTAAGTTTGGGCTAATTTGGCAAGTTAAAAACTAGATATGTAGGGCTAACATTTTAATTTAAATTAAGAAGTAAAATTAGTGCAGTAGCTTTAGTTATGCCACGTAAACTGTAACATTAACTGTGAAAAACCATATAAAACCTGCAGTTAACTGAAGGGATTTAACCTATAGAGAAGAAAAAGCAAAGCATGTACTCTCTGAGTTTAATTCCACGATTCCTGGAACACAAGGTATGTGTGGAACACAGCTGCCATTTACATGATTTAAATACCCAGATGCTTCAATAACATTTTTCTATGGTTGAGGAGACAAATGCAACGAAGTCTCAAATTGCAACATCCACAAAGTTTCATTTCTGTACCTACAAGGAATGATCGCAGGAGTACTTTCAACAGTGATGCAGAAAAGGTGCATATTCTGAAAGCAGCAATTGTTCTTACATGACCACACATAGTCCAAGTCCACTCAACATCTGCACAAGCCAAAGTGCATCTCAGTTATTTCTGCAATTGGTCCTTTGGAGACACAGAGACAACAAGCCATGCCTAAACGGTTTTAAAACTTTTATTTGCTGTCTCAACTTCTAACACAAATTGTAGTGAGAAGAAAATCTTGTTCTCTCCTTCTCCCCTAAACAAACAAAAAGCAAGCTAGGAAGTTTTCTTATTCAACAGATACACAGAGGCTTCTCAAACTCATGTGGTGTTTACACTAACATGGGTGAAGACAAAGCTGAAGACTCAGAACACACGGAACAAGTCTTGGCAGATGGACAGATCTAAGCAAACAGAAAAGGCAGTAGCCTGCTCCCAGCCCTCCTGTTCAGTGGGAATCATGAAATGCACGTGCCACCTGTGATTTTAAGGAAAGGTTGCTGTCACAGGATGTCTACGAATAGAAACAGTGTAAATATGCAGTTTATGAACGCTTAGCTTAAATCCATTGAGTACTTCAGGTATTTCTTTTCTAGTTGCATTCAACTTACCCTCCAGTCCAAGACTCCTATCTCTATTTGTATGTCCATAGGTAACACAGAACTGTTTCAGAGATTTTCAGGAAGCTTTTGCCACTCTGACATGACAAGATTTGCACCGCAATTTGCTGCAGTCCACTAACATGAAGAAAACTATCAGAATGGCTCATATGAAGTCTAACAAAATTAGCATTTCTCTTCCCAAGAAATTGCCACAGATATGGTTTAGTAACTTCCAGAAGCTTAAGGAGGCTACTATTTGAAATTACTGCCCAGATGCAACATCGGAGACCATAGGGTATATTGGTTTGTCAATTATATAATTACCAAACAGAACAAATACATAATTAACAATCTAGAAGCAGCTTTGGAAGCTCAGCAATTTTGTCTAAGGCCTGTTCTATGCTAAGAACAAGAATCAAGCACCTTAAAAAAACCTCAAACCCACAGGCATAAGGATCTAGTAATTTTTCCATTTCACATTTAAACCCCCCTTGCTCTCCCCTCTGTGTCCATATTTAGCTTACATCGGCTCAACAAAACATTAAAAAAAAGCAATGGAAAGTTCTCCACTGTTACACAAAGAAATATGAGCTTGTGCTGGGATAAATCCTTTGTCAGCATGTCTTACATTTCTATGTAAAAGGGCACATTACTATCATTTAAACTCCTCAATCACTTCTTGTGTAAGTTCATGACAGTAAATGGACTTTAACCAATCATCTGTCTATCTCACTGCTGCAGATACTGAAGACCAGTACAACATCCACTCTATGTAGGCAGCTTTTTTAATTACCATTTTTAAACGGATATGTGCTTCCAATCCTAAAGCATGAGTAACCACAGTGATACACTGAAGCATCAAGTATCCTCTCAAAAAGGTGTACCTCTAACCCAGAGTAATAAACAGATACCAAAACTCAAAAGCTGAGCATTTAGATTTCTGTTCTTTGCCCTGCTCTGATGGCATTTATCAGGGTGCTTGATAAATTGCTCACTCCACCTCCTCTATAACTAAACTTACATAAAAGCCTCTCACTTTCTGAAACATGTCCTGTCTAAAAGGTTACTGACCCTCATGTTCAGCCATCACAGTGCTAACTGGGATGGTGGAATCACCACTGTAGCTTACACATGGGGTACACTGGTCTTAAGACACCACATCTTCACAAAGCTCACGTTTCAGAAAAATAATTTAAATTCTAGGTAATTTTTCACAAGCAGGAAATACAATATTCAAATTTACAGATACAAGTTAACTTGAGCTATTTTTACACCAAAATCTGCTACGCTTATGTCCATGTGTCTCCAAGATCTTGTGCTCAGGATATTTAGGAAAGTTATTGAGTAACTGCTATGGACTCCTTCATAACCTTTTCTAAATCAGCTTTTCTACCTTGTGGCCCTATTCCAAATCAGAACAGAAGCAGGCATGCAGAGGGGCTGCTCTCCAGCCTCTCCTTAAGCTCAAGATATCCTCAAACCTAAAGGAAACAGAAAAGTCAAAACACAAAATAAGAAGAGGAGATGTAAAGAAGAAACAGACTCCAGAACTCTCAGAAATAACCAAATTATTTTAACAAAAAAGAAAATAACTTAAGACAGGAAGGAAAAAACCCAAGCAAATTTTACACATATTTCAGGTCATTATCTTTCAATCCAATATCTTCTCAGCTGAATGGCCATGAAAAATAAGATTATTCTTTTAAATTTTCTCACTGTCTTTTCAGAGAGATGTTAAATAATTCTCCCAGCTCACATATGGGTCAAGGCAAGGCAAAAGAGGGGAGGAAGACCCTAAATAAAGATACAATTTAAGATTTATAAACTACTAAATATAGGGAATGGAAACAGAAAAATACTCCAGATGTATCAATTTTGCCCTGTATGAATCAGCAAACTGCAGTCATGCAGTCTGCACAAATGTCCATGTCACACATTTCAGTTAAGCAGAACTCAGAGGAACAGCAACGTGGAACTATTTAAAGAACTCACAAACCATACACAACACAGACTCCACTAAAGGAAATCTAACCAGTTCAGCTTTCTGAAGAATCTCAGTAACTACAATAAAAACATAGTAAGATTAGCTAGATTATGGAGATTACACACAAAAACACACACTTTGCACTTCTGGAATGCTGGCCAAATACTTGTATAACAACACAATATAAAATGAGATGTCATGAACTACTTTGTCCTGTAGAAAAAAAACCCACAGAATATGCAAAAAGAAGAATTCCTGGAAGAGTGTTTTAATAGCTTTGAACTGCACTAACCCTCTCCATCAGGTCCTGTGCTGAACAATGTTACACAGCCAGGGAATTTGGCATTTTTCAATGTCAAATGATAGCAATGATAATCACTACTAAGAGATAAATAAATAAATAGTTTACCACTTTGCAGTAGCTATACACCTACCATTTTATTTCTCTGCCCTAGCAGGATCTCTTTCCAAACGTCACTGGCTCTCTATTTTCAGGCAAAGTTAATAAATTTGACCATAAAATCTGTATTTCTCTACAGAATCACACCAAGAGGTCAAGGCAGCAGCTCTGACATAAGCAGTGGGCAGCAGAGGCAAGCTGGACTGCCTTGCAGAACAGAAAACAACCAAGGAAGACTGAAAAAGTGACTTGCCAATGGTAATTTTGTCTTTCACTAATCATCTGAATTGATTAATAATAAAACATCTGTTGAACTGTCTGCCCAAATTTATTATATTTGATAGAAAAATGTAACATTAACAGACAAAAGAAAAATTGCTGTGTGGCCATACATCATACAATAAAAAGCTTTTATTACTATGAATAATCTGCAGCATGAACTGAAACAGTTTGCAAACTATAAACTATTTTACCCAGTCCCTGATCTTGGTTTTTATGTTCTCTTCTTTGTAGAACAGCTGGTAATACAGATTTTTGTTTTACAGTAGGATTTTCCTAAATAACTGTATTTTATGTAATCAGAAGTGCCCCTCTACCTCCTGAGCTTTTATTTGAAGCTTAAAAGCTAAAGTCAGAATTCCGTACAAAAAAAAAAAAATCCATTGAGTCACTCCATAAATCTGTCCTATGACTAAATTTCAAAAATACACTTGAATTATTTGTCTTGCTATTAGAAGCAGAATTATCCAAGCAAAGGTGCAGAGAGAAAAATTCAACCAGCTTGCCATTTTATCTACAGTGAGTTATACAAGCATAAACTGAAACTACTTTCTTACTCAAAAAAACCTGTAGAAAACAGCATTAAATAAGTCAAGAATTACTTCTCACAATTACTCTGTTTGGAAATGAAAATAACTGACTGAAGTGGCACTCAAACTACTTGTGACTGTCTCTGCTCAGGCCAGTTCTCCCTGAAAGGGATTTCTTTAATGATTATTACTATGGCACAGATGTCCTTCAAGAAGACTCAGCTGGGGAAGCCTCCACCTTCACTTCCTGATACTCGTTCATATCTTAATACAAGGAAATAAGCATCAAGAAAAGTCATGGAATCAGAAATTCTTTTTGAGCCCAGACAAGTCTTTGAGTGAACACATAACTCTGATTTTTAAAGATTCTCAACTCATATTAAACTTTTTGGTAAAGAGCCAAACAGATCTGCCTCACCTCATACAGAAAATAGGGAGTATCACATGAAGTTCTCAGGTAACAGGTTCAAAACAGAACAGAGGAATTAATGACTTACTGACACCACACATGACATGCTCTTACTGACAGAAAACATGGTAGCTGCAAAACTTTTTTGTAAGTTAAGTATATCCATGAAACAAAAATCCATACAACACATCATCCCCACTGAGAGTGGGAGAACTGACATAACAAGTAACCCTATATTCTAGAAAAGAGTGTAAGAGTAAAGCACCTGCTGTCAAATGAGCACCTGCTCAACTCTGGCAGACAAGCAGAACTCGGAACAATAATCCTTTAACATTGCAGGGTCTCAGAGCTTAAAGCTTCAAGAGGGAATAAGAGATCAGACCAGTGTGGCTGCTCCTGTGAAGAATGGTCTTTGCGTCGCTCAAAACAAAACCACCCACCAGCAAACAAACACCACAAACAGAAAGAAACTAAGACTACTCCTCCAGCCCATCACTTCTCTAAAATAGAGGTGTAACAGTGACTGTATACTGTACATAAAATATTTAGCTAATGATGCCTGAGAAGAGAATTTCCTTCCCCACCATTCACAGAAACCAAGGTGACCTAAAGAAAGATCTTTTCCATCCTTATTGTAATTAAAGCAGCATTAACCAATTTATTTAAATGACAAGAGGCTTTCAACGACATAACTGACTACTAATACAACACCACAGGAAGTAACATGCAATTTCAGGGAGAAAAAAGATGCAATATTTAATTAGTTCAAATATGTATTCTGATAATGAAGGGGAAAAAAACAAAACAACAACCCCACAAGCCTTTCTTGTCATCTCAAAACTGAGAACACTTCAAGTCACTGTCAGTCACACAGCTCTCTACTCCAGAAAACCATTATGAAGAGCATAGCACTAAATACTGTCCACTGCTAGAGAGAATATTAGATGCATAGGCAGAGAAGAGTGGTTCCTATAATGTATCTCACAATCTGTTAACCCAGAATGCACAGCAACACAAATTGCTGGAAACATGGACTTCTGAAAGCTATCCAAGAAACCCAGCAGCCTTCCTCTAGCTTAACAACACAAGCAGGAATCCCAGGAAATCATAACTAGCATGGCTGTATACATGCTAAGGTAACTTTAGGCTAGAACATCTAACCTTCACAGTAATTATCACCACTATGAATTANTAAAAAAAAAAAAAAAAAAAAAAAAAAAAGAAAACCAAAACCAACTGAATAAATCACAGAAAGTACTGATTATTTGTACATGGAGTTTCAATGACCTTTCCTTCCTAGAGGACATCCAGTTTTTTGTTGGGGCTTTTTTACATAACATAAAAATTTTTTCTATGTTATTTCCTTGTGCACATTATTGATTTCTCCAGACTGACACTGTAATTAAGGTGAATCTTCGTTCTCAAAACACAGTGTAGCAACGCTTGTAGGCCTCTTGAAATTATGCAGACTCACTTACTTGAAGATACAGCATCAAAGAGCTTACTATATTCCCAAAATATCACATCCCTCAAATTTGCAGTCTTATTTTTAAAAGAGTATGGTCCATACTGAAAGAAAAGGAAACACAGAAAGCAAAACATGGTAGAGCAGACCAACCGATTACACAAAGTTCTTCTTAACAGGAGTTATTATGTACTTGGGGGGTGAAGGGGAATGCAAAACCAGCTGCTCCAAACCTTGTTACTTACACCTTGAAAGCGATGGTGTACCTGAAGACAAATCCCGACAAGCGCACTCCTCTGCTACAATTCTGTTCATGCACAACAGATCACACAAAGCCAATGCTCTGTGATCAGAGCTGAACGTCCCTGGTGACAGACTCAGCAATACCAGCATAGTTTTGTGCATAATACTCAAGTCAGGCTTCCAAGCACCATGAAGAAAATAAACAAAATAAACAAAAACAACCCCCCAAAACAATAAGGAAAAAAAAAGCACCAAACATAAATAAACAGGACTTTTTATCTTTCTCTCAAATAATAAAGCCAAGGTGTCTGGTATCTGACATGTCTATAGGTCACTGAAAAAAAATCCTGAGAAAAATATCCACATTCCTCAGCACTACTGGACTTTGGACACACACACATAAGCTTTCAGCCACAGTAAGAAACAAGAAATTCTTTGCAAGTCTCTGACAGAACTGCATTCCTGTAAGACAGGGATTTAAGCACCTCACAAATAAAGAGCCCTCCTACAGTTCCACCCCCCCAATACATTATAGAAAAACAAATGTGTGTCCTCTCACCCTGAGAAAAGACTGCTCTGAATCTTCCAGACTTTATCTCATAGAGAAAAACATTCAATGCTGAAACCAGACTGAGGCAGTCTGGATTAAACAGATGGCACTCTATCTAGAACAGTTTCACTGTTAATAACATGATAATGGCATTCCTCCTGGAAATCTTCTCATGCGCTTCTAATATCCCTATTAAAAATCCCTGAAACCCAGAAGTAGATTTCCATCAAAATGTATTAGAAAAAGGCACTACAGTTTATCCCGAAGTTCTGCCAGCATCATGCTGTAATGTTTATTCTCATGTTAATAACAGCATCAAAAATTAATATAACAGTTTGTAAAGGGCTAAAAAGAAACAATATTGTATTATATACAACTGAGGAATAATTTAAGCCTTTGTAAGTCACTGACTGTGTAGTTAACTTTTACCAGTTCCTTTCCAGATGAAGTAGACTATGTGCTCAAGTTTGAAGAACATAAAAATAATTGTAATTAACCAGATACTACGACAACTGACACTTCACTGTCACACAGCCACACACGCAAACACCGAGCTCCCGACACAAGTACTCAGTGAAACCAAGTCACAACCTCACTCAAGAGGCAGCTCTCAGGAGAATTCTTCACTTTCACTTACATTTCAGTGCACTTCCAGGATTTCCGGACGTCTCCCCGCTTCTCCTATGGAAACAAACACCAATGTTCTTTTAAAACATACCCACTGAAAACCGAAACTCGGCTCCTGGCGCCAGCCGGGCTCGCTGGGAGCTCCGATTTCTCCCCCAGCTCCTTCCCCTGCCGAAGCGCGTCCCGAGGGCGGGCAGCGAGCGGGCACTGCCCGGGCCCCGCCACCGCTCCCCGCGGGCAGGGCGGGGGGCCGGGGCTTACATAACCGCGGGGAGGGGACCACTGTCCGAGCGGAGAGGGAGCGGGAAGGGGACAGAGGAGAGGAGCAGAGCAGCAGGGGCAGGAGAAGGAGCGCGAGCGGCTCGAGTGCTGGGAACGGTTCGCGCCCCCGCACGCACAGACCCTGCGGGGCTTCCGTCCCTGCCCACACCGCCGGCGGCGACAGACGGCGACGAGCAGCCCGCGAAGGCTGGCAGACCCTCGTTCCCGGCGCCGGCCCAAGCCCCGCCGCCCCCGGTGCCGGCCCCGCCGCCCGTCGCCCGTCGCCCGTCGCCCGTCGCCCGTCGCCCGTCGCCCCTCACCCCGCTCTCCTCCTCCTCCTCCTCCGCCGCCAGCTCCAGCCACCGCCAGCCCCGCACCTCAGCAAGGCGCCCGCCCATTGGGCCACGCCCCCCGCAAGAAGCCGCGCACTGATTGGCCGCTTTCCGCTGCGCTTCTCCTTCCCCCCGGGCCCTTAGCCCGAGCCGACGGCGCTGCTCCTGGTGCGGGGTCTGCCCCGCTGAACCGTGGCGGAAGCGCAGTGGGTGGCAGCGGCCTGGGCTGTGGCTCGGGCAGTGGCTCTGGAGCCTCTGTGTCCGCACCGGGCCAGCGGGAACAGCCGGAACGGAAGCTTCCCGGAACCTGCGTGGCTGGCCCGCGCTTCCTGTAGCGGCTGGTCCTCGCCTGGATTCCGGTTCCGGGTGGCGGCCGCGTCCTGAGCAGGGTCGCGGAGCGGGCAGGTACCACGAGCGGGACTGGCACCGGCCGTGCTGCTGCCACCGGGGTGTCCGTGTGCAGGCAGGGCAGGGGGCGGCGGGGTGGGAGTGGGGGTGGCTGTCACTCCGGGTTGTGCCCTCGCTGCCCCGCTCCGTCCGACCTCTGGGCACAGCTTGTGCTGGTTCTGCTGTCAGAGCGCGCCCGGCTGGTGCTGCAGCGCAGCCCGCTGGCCGCGGCGTGTGTGACAGAGTATAACCTCCTCTCTTGTAAAAGGTGAATTTTGGTAGGAGAGAGGCCTTGGGTTTCTATCATAGGGTTGGAGCCTGGGATCTAATTTGGGGGAAGCTTTTCGGGTAATTAACAGCGTTAATGCTTCTCTCCAAGTTTTCTCATGCAACGAAATCTCTCTACTTGCCTTCACGGCCTGGAGTCATCTTCAAGAGTTACAGGCTTTGAAGCTGTGTCCTGCATTCCAGTCAATTTTCGAGAAGTTAAGGACGGTGAATCCGTTCTTTGCTACCTGATATGTGTTAAAATGGGAAACCTTGGCTTAAAGAAGACTCGGGTGCTTTGTGAAAATGGAGCCTTAAAAGCTATCATTTTCTTCCAGTCCTTCATGATCTCGCTGAAAATGTTCAGCTTCACATTTGTTTTTAAAGAGAAACTTAATATTTTTATAGTTCTCCAAGGTGTATGGAACATTTTTCAGCCTTGTTGAGCAACTGGTAAGGTGTATCCCCTTGTCCATGCGTCTGTCCTGGCACTGTTGAATGCCACAGTTACATCTGACTCAACTGGAGGCAGCTGAAGAGGAGCTGAGGAGCCAAGTCTGTTTTTCTCAGGTTTTTCTTCAGAGCTTAGCTGTCATAGCTTTCTCACACCTAAGTCAGAAATTTTTATTCTGAACCCTTGTGATTATTCTGGAAAGTCTGGAAGCTGTGGGGGGCTGGTGTTGCTGAAGTGCATTTATAGACACTGGAAACCATTGGTTTTCTTACACTCTTTCCTGGCATAGAAGGCTGACATAGGTGCTCCGTGAGTGTAGCGATGGTCGTGACTTACAACACAGTAATGCTTAAGTTTGCTTTGCTGCACATTTTGCTTTACTGTGTGTAATCACCAACCTCTGAAACACAGCACAAAGTCCCTTGGCTCTTTGTTTTACAGAACAAAGCTCTTTGTTCTCTGTTTCTTCTTGTTGCCTCTCTATCTTTCCTGTACAGGGGATTGTTCTTTGCAAGTGTATAAAAATAAGATGATGCTCTCTGCAAAGTAACCAACTGACCTTTTCCTCTAGGCATGGGACATGGAAGTGACCACGGCCATGGCCATGGCCATGACAAAGTGGAACTCCCCGACTACAGGCAGTGGAAGGTGGAGGGAACTCCCCTGGAGGAGGTGCAGAGAAGGCTGGCTAAACGGGGTCTGAGGGACCCGTGGGCTCGGTAAGTGCAAGAACCTCAAAAATCATCTTGATGTGTCATCTGGTAGCATCAACCAGACCTTGTCATTGTAGATAATTCTTTCTTTAGCAGAAACAGTGAAAATTCAGAATTGCAGGTAAGTCTTTATTTACTTTTTGCATGAAGGTCACACCTTGCATCACCTTGACCGGTTTCCATATCTTGTGAGGCAGCCTTGCACTTTGTAATGTTTCATGCTGACACAGATCAGGCACAATGACCACCACCTCATTTACCAAAACACCTAAGTAGTATTGAGTTCTGCACATGTGAATAATCCTATCCTTCTCTGCAATGAGATTGTGTGCTCAGGTCTTGATGAAGATGATGGAACTTGCACTGACATTCTGCGTAGGAATAGCATTCCTCATATACAACAGGAGGCCTTTATTTGAAAGGAAGAAATGTACATGTATACAGGGTGGATTTGCATTCAGCTGTGAATGACATCGTGGAGAATCAGATTTTTACTTCTCATGCTACCACTCCACAATGAATATCTCCTCCTTTTTAGATACTTAGGCAGCTGTTAAAACAGAGCTTAATGTATTTCTGCCACATCATGAATTATACAGTACTTTGTTCGACCACCCTTTCAACTTGGGGAATATAAATACCAAATGTCTTGTGCTGAGTAGTCTGGTCCTTCTGGAAGGGAAAGTTGCATGAACAAACTGTTCCAGGAGTCTTCACAGAAAAGGCTTTACTTCAAATCACTACAAGAAAAATGGAGGAGCAAATAGGTAATCTGTTAAAAAGTTGTTTCATGCTATAACCTGTGGAGGGATTTGAGGATGACAGCACTTTTTTATTTTCTTTGGAATAGTTTAAAGATGTAAGCATAAAGTAAATCATACTTTTAATGATGATAGGAATAATTTGAAATATCAGCCCTTAAAGAACTTTCCAGGCCTGTTTGCTTTTATCTTGCCTCTATTTCTGTGGAGTGCAAGCAGCATAAGCTTGTTTTCCCTTTGGTTGAGACAAAATTGTTTTCAGCAAGCAAAAGGCTTATTCCCATTAAAAAAAAAAAATAAACAAAAACAACCAAAAACCACCAAAGTGTTTAATATTGTAGGTTTAGTGTAAATTACCCTGACCTTTAATGCCTACTTCCCAATTTTAGGAAGTGCTGCAAAACAACACACTGCAGAAGAGTCTGTAATATTTGTTGCCCCTCCAAGATGAAAGAAAATTTTTGTTTCTCTGCTAAAAGAAGGGAATTGAGCCAGTCATATCAGGGTTCAGATAAGGAACAAAGTCAAACCCGAAGCATGAGATGATTCCTCCAGAACTTTTTAAATTTTATGTAAAGTAGTGTGTCAATTCCATAGGACAGTACAAGCATCATGCCAATTTTCCTTAACAAAATAAATTAAAGTATCCTGCTACTTGCTTCAGTAGTGTAGCAGAAGATTGTATTATTAATGTGTTGCACCACAAGTCTTGAAGAAGTCACTCTCTCTAGAGCTCACTCCCCTTTGGTATGCTGGGTTCATTTTAACAGGGAATCTGCTTTCAACCTTTATGGCAAATGCACATTAATGTACATATTAAATACAAAATAAGCTCTGTGAAAGATGTTGTATTTGGAAACTTTAAGTCTATATCAATTAGATCCTATACTGGCACCTAGAAGATACTCTTCTATGCCAGTATGCTTTCATCTTGAGTTACAAAATTCATCTGCACAAGAGGATTATCTGAGAATATCTGCCCCTCTTGTTTTAACCCCCATATCTTCTCCCAAAATGACAGTTTTTATTTTATTGCTTAGTTCTTTTTCCTTTTCTTAAGGACTTTTGGGTCCTTAAAAGAGACAAACTACACCCATCTCCATATATTACAGCTGTTGTGCTATAAATAAATAAACGTTTGTAGTCAGAGCAGTGACTAATGTTTCAATAACAATGGAGGTTGAAAACAGCAAGGCAAAACAACGTGAAGTTTGTACATACTCTGTAGCTCAAGCTAAACACCATCTTTTCTTTTTAAACACCATCTGTCTTTTTAAAATCATCTGACTCTCGTATAGTTAAGTGTTGTTTGTGAAACAGAAAGTGCCTCCACACTAAGATGAGCTATCTATGTCTGGATTGTAAGATTTGACTGCACTACATACTGTCTAGCACAGTGACTGGCCTTTGTAGTTAGCCCAATCAATGCAAGTGCTAGTGGGGTCTGATTTGTTATATATATCTTCTTGTTAATTTGTATCACAGTGGCTCCACTGATCTTTTTTCCTTTGGTTTCATTTTCCTTTCTAGTAATGAAGTCTGGAGATATCATGGTGGCTTTGCAAGACCTATCACCGTAACAGAAATCTTTTCCAGGGGACTCAAGTGGGGAGTTGCAGCTTTTGTCATAGCTCTGGGCATTGAATATACACTGTTTCCTCCAAAGAAGAATGGAGGCCACCACTGAAGATCAAATATGACAACTTAATACTCTAATGATAAACTGAAGCATACATAAGCCTGCTGCTCACTCTGTACTTAAAATGTGCATATTAAAGTCTATCACAGGCAAACCCGTGTTTCTTTGATTTTATTATACTTTTGTGGAAGGCTCAAGAAACATGGCCAGAGCAATTTAACTGGCTTTGATCTGGGAAAAAAAAAAAACAACCCAAAATGGCTCTTGGGTTTGCTGTACTATCCTTTAAAGAGCAAGATACACTATCAGACCAGTTCTTTCCAAGCCCTGCCAAGATTCTGTTAAACAAAACTGAGAAGTTTGTTTCTTTTGGAAGAAAATTTTTACTATATTTATTAGAGGTTTAATAACTATTATTTCCCAGTAAGTGGTAATGAATGACTTGTCACTTCTTAGAAGTGTTTTTTACTAGTCACTCTTATGCCTCTAAATTAAAATAAATATTAGCTTAAAGCTTTAAAACCAACTACAGTCCCAAACTCAAAGTATATGAAAGTACCAAAGCTTATACTTAACCCAGTTAATTAGCCTGGAAGACACTATGCACCAGAATAATCTGCTGTGTAATATCCAGACATCAAAAATTATGTTGTTGCCAAAAGTAGAATAAAATGTTTCACTCAGCAATAACTGTACCTTATCCTAAAATGTCTTCCACCATACTTGACTGTAATGAGAAAAAAGAGAACAATTTTTTTCCTTTGCTCTGGTGTATTTATAGATTTACTTATTTTTACATCTAGTGTCTTTTAGCAATTTGTCCTGGTTTTCCTTAAATTATTTTAGCAGCTTCTGGAGTGCTTTAAGAATGCCTGGAATTAAGACTATAGCAGAAAAGGACCTGTGGGCAGTATATGCCCTCTGCAGTACCAGGAATTATAACTGTCTGAATATCCTACTGTAAATTTTGTTACACCATTAGTAACAAAATAAAGAGGATACATTACATAGTTTTCAATCCAAACAGGCCACCTGTCACTAAAATGAAAAGCAAGATTAGACAAGTGAGAAATGGTAAATGCCACTAAACAATTACATAGTGTACTTCCATGGTGAAGAAATTGAAATTTTTAAACAATCCTGCCAGAAATTGCAGGTTTACGAGAAAGTCGAAGGTCCTACCAAAATATGGCTAAAATATCTTTTTTAAAAATGTATCTATTCACACACAATCCTTCTGAGTGAGATTATAATAGAGTTTTATTTTTAGAGCCAATAACATCTGTTACAGTGCAATGCAACATCTGTGTGAGTGCAGATGTACTGTACAGTGGGGTTTGTCATCTTTGTATGACATTGCTCAAGGCACTGTTCATAGTGCAAACACTCATTTTAGTGAACTTTTGCATAATCTTTTTCCCAAACATTCCTATCCAATTGCATCATTCCCTGAAAAACCAAACAATAACCTACTGTGTAAGGTCTGTTGCACAAAACATTTCTATTGTCCCTTAGGCACTCTTACCCAGACTGCATTTTCAAAGGCTGGTACTCACTGTTTTCTATCTGGTTCCAACTTCCTAGGGAGTACTGAATTTCAGATGGTTGTTCAGAAAAACAAGCAACAGTTAATTAGTACAATGTTAATAATTGTTACTATGTTACTGATGTTAATAATTACATGCAGTAGAATCAATCTTTTTAAATGGTATAAGCCTTCCACTTCACTGATACAGCAAATTTATCAAGCATATTCAGTTAGACTAGACTAGTTTTGGTAAAATTTATGCATTTGTGAATTAAGGCAGTATCATTTGGTGGTTTAATAGCCAGATGACAGCCACTGCCCTAAATAATTGTCTTTAATTTATGATGAACATATTTTGCTAATCTTGCAGAATATGTCTTGTCATTGTTACACATACAATACTCATAAAGATGTTCTTTCAGAGGTATAATAATGCCAATCCTACCTGGGAATGGAGTATTTCCTGTGTATTAAAATAATAGTACCAAATCTGTCTTCACTGTAACCATAGCAATGTCTGTCCACAGCCTTTCTACCAGTATAGATATTTTACAGTGCAAAAACCAGGGTCACAAACAGCAGTTTGTGACTGCAATACCAGTCAGGAAGCTCCTTTTGTATTACAAGGTCTAAAATATAAAACTGATGATGCTCCACTTTCTGAAACGCAGGCAGAAATCTGTATGGAACCAATCCAAGGAGAAATTGTGCATATTGGGTAGCTGGTTTCCTTCTGAATCAGCTACATCTTAATAGCAGGGATACTGTGATAGCCTTGAATGATTGATACTACAGTGAGAGCCTGACCATACAATTTCTGTAAGAATACAAGTATTTTTTCAGAACACAGAGCTGCCACTTGGTACAAATTGTGGTGTGGGCGAATATTTTCTGTCTCCTTTTTCCTGCAGTTCCAAAGACAGCATGACTCTTCGTGTGTGCTATTCCAGAGCACTGCGCTTCCACTGCTCTATTTTTAGCAGCACAAAAAAAAAAATGACTCACCATTTCGTAAATGCTTTGAAATCCATTGAGCTGGGAGTTATATGTCTGATTTCACCATATATGGAGGTGGCTTTTGTCTAGTTCAGCAGAAAAAATTTAGATTTTAGGCCTTTTGGAGAGCAGCTCAACTGCAATGCTAGCATCCCGCAGTAAAAAGCTTCATGAAAGTTGCTAGTTTATGTCAAGGGAATAGCAACACCCAGTTTTCAGGAAGAAGGCGTTATGCAATATTTACTTAAGATTATACAACGGGAAGTATACAACTTTCACACAGCTGTCCATTATCCTCCCAAATTCAGAGTGAGACATGAGCCATACCTGGGGTTACGGCTGAACTCCCGCCAAAACACGTGCCCACACTGACCGCAGGCCTGTAACCCTCACCGAAACCCTTGCTACTGCTTCACAGCTCGTAGGGGCAGCACAGAGCCGTTCCGTCTGTTCCCACACCAGCAGCGGGACAAAACCACAAAAACACAGCCTACGAACGCCTGTGCACACGCTGAACTCGGGACCGCGCCGCCGCCACGGGCTCCCCTCACGGCGCTGCCGCCATCCCTCACAGCGCTGACCCCGCCGAGTGCCCATTCCCGGGGCAGGTGCCGGGAAACGCCGCAGGCCCTGTCCCGCCTCCATCCGGTGGGAGCTGAGCGGTTTTGTTTGTTCAGCCCGAGTTCCGTCCCCACGGGTACGGCCGGAAACAAAACTAAAACCACTATCGTGCATTCCCCCTCCCCCGCCCGGCTGCTCGGGCGCTGGGCCGGTACCGCGCCGTCTCCGCCCTGCTCCAAATGCGAGATCTGGCTGCTGTAGAGACCCCCCCCCCGGACGCGTCTGGGTGCGTTATACCTTTCCTCCCTCCTTTCTCCCCTCCTTTCCCCCTCCTTCCCCCCACACCTCCCTTCCCAGCCTGCGCTTTCAGCATGCGCGGCCCAGCGCCCCGTGCTCCGGGATCGGGGTCCCGTTCCCCGTTCCTGCTCGAGGCCCAGAGCCGCGCTGCAGAGCCGGAACGTCCGGCGGCGCTGGGGCTCGGCCTGCGCTCGTGGCCGTAACCGAAAACAAATGTGATTTTAAATGACGTAGTTAGAAATATGACTAGAAATCTGCATAAACCACGTTTAGTAGTTGGGGATTTTTTGTTTGGTTTTGGTTTTTGTTTTTTGGGTTGTTTTCTTTTTATTTTTGGGTTTTGGGGGTTTTTTGGCTTTTTTAATTTGAAGGACTGGGATGTTAAAACAAATTAGCGTGAACATACTAGTTCACATCGGGAGGAAACTATTCAAGCGTAGTAAGGAATGCAATGGTTCCCTCGGAAATTCCCTGTTTTTCCTGAGTACGTTGCACAACTCTTGTTAAGAGGGCGTAGGGCAGTGAGGAAATAGGGACATTTGAAAGCTGTGGAGCACGCTTTGCAACTTTGAAAAATGCCAGCTGGCCCTGGCTCCAAGTGCGGTCGTTCCATCACCGCCACCTCTTCAAACAATGCGGACAGAGGAAGCACAAAGCGCAGCCAGTTCCGCCCGTAGCCAGGTCATCCTCTGTTCGCTCCTTCCCATCTTCTGTTCTCTCCTTCCAGCACGGGCTCTGCCGCATGAGTTCGTCTTGTGAAAGATAATTTCCCAAATCAGAACGACACCCACTGGTGTCATATCCTGTTTCTTTTTTTTCTGCAAAGATGACTGAAAGGTTCAAGATACAAAAGGCCAGCAAGGAGTTAACTGGAGCCTTGTGCGTCTTTGTGTGAAATTTTAGTATGTTGTTTCCTGCTCCTTTGCAAGGATGCTTTAAAAAAAAAAAAAAAGGACCTAATTAGACACGTGCATGAACACGAAAATTAGTGAGGCAGCTTTATCTCTGATGACTATGAACTTTTTTATTTTGTCTTAGAAGATAAGCTGATTTTTCTCTCCTCTTTGTAGAGAATTTACATTCAAGAAGTCATCTTGTTGCAGAGCCCAGATAATCAAAAACTAGTCTGCTGGGTTTATGTTGTGATTGCTTTTTTTCTTTAACTTTTGCAGCTATGATAACTGTATCTGTGATGTTTGAAAAAGTGGTCATCAGATGGGAGAGTGGAGCATGATGCCCTTCTTCTCTTGTGGATCTGGCTAAGACGTACACACACGGAATGTATCAGGCTTGCCCCAATCCTGTGACATTCCTGCTATCAAAATGTGGCACACGGTTTTGGGATGCAAAGTTACAAACTGTTTTAGTGTATATTAAAAAATCACTTCCCGTTGCTCTTAATCATTCCCCACGCAGTGCCCAATGAATGTATGTGCACAGCTGGTTTTCCTTTTATTTAGAGCATCATTCCTGGTTCACTGCAGTCATACAGAAGAATGACTCTTGGTCATTTTCTTTGGTTTTCCCACCCCCATAAAATTAGGAAGTAGGCCTCCCACCAAGTAATTTGTGATCTTGATATTTATCCAGCAGAGAATGAGTTGATGTAATCACTGGAAAATCCTGGATGGAAACCAGTGTGTGCTGGGTCTGGATCAGTGATTTGGCAATGGTTACATGCCTGATTTCCAGTGTTCTTGTGAACAGATCTGCATACAGGTAAGATCATTTCAATACTGATAGTATAATCATAATTTTTTTATAATGAGCACGTGATGTACCATATATAAAGGAAATTCACAGAAGAAGATAATTCATATGTGTGTTTTGAAGGCAGATTATTTTTAAGTCACATACAAATAGTAATTTTGCATGGCTGAAATTCCAACTCGGTAGGAAATTCCTCCCTAAAACACATCCCCCCCTATATTTTTTAATTAGTTTTAACAGATTAGAGAAAAATCAACTGGAGTAGTTAAAAAGTTCTTCTGGTATTTCCAGAAATTACCAAAAGTTGTTAAATTCCTGTTTCACTTCAGAGTTTATGACTTAAGTTCTTTTGAAAGTCCCAGCTGAATGGACCTGGGAGATACTTCCATATGAAGGGGCTTTGTGCTTCCCCCTTCTTGACTGCATTATGTCATGAAAACAGTGTCATTCTATAGAATTCTCACAAGTGTTTGATGCTAGATTGAAAATAAATTAGCAATAAATAAGCTTTTTTTTCTGATAGAAAACTTTCCAAAACATTACAGTGCATGAGGGGTTCCTCTGTTTTAGATGAATTTATTTCACCTGCTTAATTATAGACACAATATGTGACATTTTTGATTGTAACTTCCAGAATGTGTAACACAAGGATGCTAATGCTGTAAAAAATCTTATTCAGGTGCTAGAATCTTTTGGTATATTAGGCTTTGAAGTTGAATTGACGTTTCCTTTCCAGTAGGGTTTAAATAAAACTCGGTAGTATAGTGATTAAACTTTGTGGAAGGACTAAGATTTGTCTTTAGGTTTGCTCATCTGCCATTTCTCCATGTATGTAATGGAGGTCAGAGGAGGTTAGATAGAATTTCCATAGTTGGTGGCAATGGAAATTGAGCACAGAACCCTACTGATTTTGTTAATCACAAGACTGGGGGTTTTTCTAGGTTTGAATTTTTGTTCCAGTTTTCAGTGTGATGGTACATTAATGTTTAGTGACGAAAAAGGTGGTATGTGGCTTATCTGTACCTTCTGAATGAACCAATTTGCATATTTAAAGTTGGAGCATTTGCTTTGAGTGGCTTTTCAATCTTTTTGAGCATGGAGGGTGTGCATGGAAAATCCTTTTAACCCTGTGTTGGAATCACTTTAAATGATGTTAATAATAAGAAAATCCACACACTCCTGAATTTACAGATAATTAGTGGTTTAAAAATTACATTTTTATATTGCTGCTCAGAAAAGGCCAGAGCTTTCGGAAATACTTAATCTACCACTCATCAGGAAGCTGATGACTTTTGTTTCACTTCCTATGGAATATACAGACTCATGTTAAGGTAATTTACTCGAAAAAGAACTTGCATGTCTTTCTGATTAGTATGACCTTCAAATACTTTTAGTTTTGTGATGAAGAACTGGGAGAGTCCCTTGAATAAAGGAGGTCTCTGTAGTATATGTTGGAGTGTTAGTTGAAGGTGAAACACTTCAGATAGGAGGGTTAACTCTGAACTTGTCCAGCAAATCACTGATTTATTGTCTTTTAATTCTGTCCCACAGAACTGTCCTTGTAAAAATGCACCTAGTTAAGAATGAACACAAGAGAAGTTCTGTGGTAGACACAGGCTTCATGTCATGTTGGTTTCCAGTTTAAAAAACCAGTAGGCTGGCAATTTTAAAGGAGCAGCAACAAAGTGATGACCAGGTGCCAAGTGTCAGCTTCCGTTATTCATCAGATTCAAGAAGAATTGGATAAAGAAGAAGAAGAGATGATGGTTTTCCTCTGCCGAGACCTTGCTCCTGACTTGGCCACTGCTGATCTTAAAGAGATCTTGGTGGCTTTGAATGAGAGGGAGAAACTGACTCCTGTTGGCTTGTCTGAGCTGTTGTACAGAGTTAAGAGGTTTGATTTGCTGAGGAGGGTCCTGAACACTGAGAAAGCAACAGTGGAAGCTCACCTTGCTGGGAGTCTCAGACTTATCCCTGATTACAGGTAATATATCTATTTCAGAATTCAAAGCTATGCTGTCTTGTTCAAAATAAGTGGTTTGGTTTTTTTCCTTTGTTTGGGGGAGGGGGGCAGTATGGGTGAGTTGTTTTTTTTATTTATTTTTTTAATACTTCACAGATTCAGACAATATGTATTGAAGGTAGAAGGAAAGCAGAAAGGGACATTGTATCCAGAGTTATAGTTAAAAGAATATGTCAAGTTCAGTCCCTGAATTAAACTTTAGTAGTTTCTTACTAGTCATGGCATTAGAAGCATCTGTATTTAAGGAGTTCGTGTGTTTGTGAATAAAACCAGTGATGTTTGTAGAGTTCTAGATTAGCAGCTAAAAATGACACTTTAAAGGAATACCATTGGTTAGAGATATTTTCTGCTTTGCTTTGGGCACATAGCCATGTAGTAGAGGTTTTCTCACGGGACCTCTCTGTTGCTCATTTTACTCTATTAGTTTTGAGAGACTTAAGAAATTCCAGTTATTTTCTTTTAGAGACTTCAGAAAGAAATCCATGTACTCATAAGGAAGATTTTCCTGTATTAAATTCTCATTAAAATAAAAACCCTATAACTAATAGGTAAAAAAGTTAGGGTGGGTTCTGTTGTCTCATTCTCTCACTTCATCTCTATTAAACATTAAGGAAACTTCTGTTTTCCTAACAGTGGCTATTACAGGGGCTGTTAGTCTGAAAAACACAGGTGCTGATTAGCAAGAGTAGGTATTTTATAATTGGATCTTGAAACAGGGTAGATTTTTTACCTGTTTATTAGTTAGAAATGGCAGATTAAGACTGGAACATGGGGAAAAGTTGAGTAGTTGGGAAAGGGAGGAATCTTACTGCAAGCTAATTCTTTAGAAATATCTCAACTTTATTTCAGGGTACTCATGGTAGAGATAAATGAAAATCTGGAAAAAGAAGAAGTGGGTTCTCTTGGTTTTCTACTCAGAGATTATGCACCTCGTATGAAAATGGCAAAAGATAAGGTATGTTTTCCTGCTGGCATTCTCCTCTGGAGCCAAGAGACATTAAAGTAAAAAAGTAAGTAGCTAAACAGCAAAGGAAAGGAGACAGTACTGCAAGGAGTATTGAGGCAGGAGTACACAAACATCAGGAAGCAGACAAGGAGTTGTGGCTTCTATTTCATGTTGATTTTTAATTCAAGGAAAGAAGCATGGAAAACTAGTAAAAAAGTAAGAGGGAACAGTGCTTGTTCTAGAGTATGGTGGTTGAATTAACTCCATGGGCAGAAGGCATTTTACAGAAGTCTTTCTTCAGTATTTCTGACCTGAAAGTTCATGTAGAATGATATCAAACCAATAACCATTTGAACTATATCTTGAATTACAAGATCACTTTTTGTTTGTGCTCTGCTTCACTTACAAAAGAACAGATATATTTAATTACATCTTTATACTTTTGCATTCTGAAAATTTGTATTAAGTCCTCTGGGAAAGCAGAAATTCAGTAGAGAGGATTCAGACACCTTGACCACTGTGCAGAGAAGACTGAAGATTTCTGTCTTCTTTCTTTGAGTTTTTTTTTCCTTTTCTATCTTCGTGCTAAGAAGGAGAGCGGCCCTGAAAATTTCCCAAAGCTTTTATTTCCTCTTGCTTTGTGGCATGTGAGGTGACGTTCCCAGTGGCTGGCTTTGTAGCAGAAAAAAAATGTAAAACTGTTTCCTCAGAAATTTAAGATTGATTTTTAAGAATATCACTTTGTAGTTTCTACTACTCCTATGATAATATCAAGGATTCTTATGTCTCTCAGATAATTTTCTTAGAAGGTGTAATGTCTCTAATTGTTTATACAGCCTTTATGACCTCTCCATAGTATTTTCTGGGTTGCTTTGTTACTTCTGGTGGAGAATGATTGATGTGTTTGGGTTTATGTTGCTGTTCTAGAGTTTTCTAGCACTTATAATTGACCTGGAGAAGCTAAATTTGGTGGCTCCTAATCAACTGGATTTGATAGAAAACTGTTTTCGAAGTATTCACAGGATAGACTTGATTAGGAAGATTCAGAAGTACAAACACGAAGGTAAAACGCTCTTTTTGCACTGGTTAATCTTGATAGCAACAATCAGATGTACTGAAGATAAAACTATGACTTACAAATAAGGGCGTTTGCATTCTTCATAGATTTAGGCTTTTAAACCACTTGAAATGTCATGGTGTATTTGTGTTTCTGTTAAATTTGCAGCTTCAGTGTCCTCCGTTCATTCTCAGCCAGTATATGTAAATGCTCATCAGGCCTCTCTCCCTAATCTCAATCTGATTGATCCTCCTTATCATTCAGGGGTAAGTATACAAGAAGTGAAACAAATCCTTTATTTCTAAATATTGCCAGACTTTAAAAGGAGATCCATCTTTCAGAGCCTGAGGAATGAGAGGTGGCTAGTGACTAAAATATTGCTTGGTTTATTTTTGTTATTCCTGTTATTTGCTGAGTTTAAGGTCTGATTTATATCATCTGACTGAGAAAGATGCCCTTTAAAGGACTTCTGTGAGTTTTTTTCCTATTAGTTGAACATAAAGTCTATATCTTGAGAGGTTTTTTTGTACTACACTGTGGAGTGAAAAGTTTTGCTTTGGCTGTTCTTTGCAGAACATAGTCTTCTTCTTTGTACCTCTGGACCTTTCAGAGAAAGTAGCTTTTAATTTTTGAAGCTGAAAATTACAGCTTTTTTAAGAAGAGACTTTCAGGGGGAGAGTTTTGTGGTTTGTTTTAAACTCAGTTTAAGAAAATATCTCAGTATCTGAAAAGTCATCAAATCCTATTGCATGCAGTATTCTTTATATTTGGGTTAGCTCTGATATTGTATTAGTATGACTTTTCTTAAAGTCTTTAAACCTTGCTAAATTTGATGAGATTAGTTATCATGTGTTCAGTAAACATGCAGCTCCCTGCTGCTGTATAGGAAACAAAGTTCACATCTTCAGAGGCTTTTCCCTTCTGTTCATGACAAGCTGGTCATTTTTTTTTTTGAGGAGGAGGAACAGTTGGGTGTTTATTTTATTCGTCTGTGCTCTGGGTAGATTTTTTAATCTGTTATGTTGTAATTCTATTTAGCTGATAGAAATTAATCTAAAATATCCTTTTATTGAGGAAGAAATACTACCATGTTTTATTCTGGAACATGTTTATTAATTCTTGAAGGAGAATAGGAAAATTATGCCTTTTTCTTAATTTCAGATTCAGAATGAGAACACAGAAAAATTACAAAATGGATCAAGTCTTTCTCTGGGTAAGAACATTTTATCTAGGTTTTGATAATCTAAAAGAGCCAAATGATGGATGTCATTACATCAAAAAGACTGTTGTTTGATAGTTATGTTCATGGCTAATCCTGTTAATAACATCAGGAGCAGAGAGTATTTGATACTTCTCAGAACTAAGCCTGGCCTTACTGTTTGGTCTTATATTTGCTTGCTTGTGCTGCCACATCTTTAAACATTCTTAAAAATTGTAAGCTTCCACTGTCAAAATTTCTTAACACAATAAATACTTTATTAGTAAAGCCATGGGTAAGATTGACTAGCCAGCTCTGGAGGCCTGTGTAGTGCAGTTCTACCCATTAACTCTGGAGTAGGAAGTTTTTCTGTCAGTTCAGGACTGAACTCCCCACCAGGCAAGCCAGGAGTTGTGCATTGAATACCAGGTTCTTTCCACGTATATTGTGTTTTCTCCGGAAACCCCAAATACTTCTCAAATATGGTGATTTTTAAAATTTGTTGGCTGAATTCTTTCAGTATAGAAGAGATTCTTTGTTTCTTCTAGTCCCAAGCGATGTAGAATGAAATCCAGGTAGCATTTTAGAGGTGAATAATTTAGGGATTTTTAAACTTCAGTAGCACACAGAGAAACTAAGAGGTCCGAATGGGTGAGAACTTTGCTGAAGTAGATACATTCTTCTTTATAACTGATCTGGTAACAAAAACATACCGCTGGTACTTACATACTGAGATTGCTTCTGTATGTTTTAACTGCAGCAGAACCAGTTCACATGTCCGTTCAGGAGTCAGGATCAGTGCCACATAAGGTATGTGCTTGTATATGTATGCCTGTAAATAAATATAACCTCTGTGAGTATTTACTTTCATTTTCTTTGTGTTTCATTTTGAGATTTCCTTGAGTTGTGTGCAGACAGAACAATGGGTACATCCTCAGCGATAAACAGGTTCTCTGAATTGTTTTTGCAGAATATATTTTAAATATAAAATATTTGCTGCTACTCTTGTAGCAGCAGTGTGCAACATACATGTATATATGATGTGCACACAGAACTTGTACATTTATTAGTGGAGGCCAAATTAAAACCTGTTGAAGTTCAGACTTCTTGCCACATGCATTAGAAATCACAGAGCTTCTTTGCATGCAGTAAATTTGTTCTTGATTCCCCCCTCACCCCTCACTCTCCGGCAGAAGGCAGACATGCTCTGGGTATTAATGATAAGAATGGCCAAATGCTATTTTCACTAGTTCTCCTGTAGGTCAGGAGCCAACCTGTAGCAAATTCATTTGCTTTAATCAATTCTCTTGAGAGGAGAGAGGAATTGCGATAGAGTCATTATGGATTATTTAGGAATAAGGAGGTTGTTCCACTAAATAAGGAAATAAACTTTCTGATGAGCAGTGCTTGCTTGCAGACCTGAAGAACACGAAAGTTCTCTACATTTATTGTGTTGGCAGTACAAAGCTTGTACAGTTTTAGTCTCTGTTTAAGAATCTTTATGGTAGTGAGATTGCATAACACAAGGACACAAAAACTAAGCCTGTACTAGAAATAGAGGGAAAAGAATCATTGTCCCTTTCTTCTGATTTTTTGTTGTGTAGATAAGACACATTACAACCCAGTACATAGATTCCTGCTAGCTACTTGATGGAGAGCAACAGAATGTTATTTAATAGATCTGACATAAAATTTGAGAAAATAATATGGTCTAAAAGTCGAGAAAGTGATGTATTAACTTTGTCATTGTCCTTTCACATTTCTCAGATGTCTGATGATTCTTACAGAATGCAAAGTCAACCTTTAGGAATATGCCTGATAATAGATTGTATTGGCAATGACACAGGTAAGTCTCTGGAATTTGAAGTCCCTTAACTTGTTAATCTTGGATAATTAGAACAATTTAGTATAAAGAATATAATGCACATTTACCAGCCAGATTAGGGTAGTGTTGTCCCAGTCATTTAATCTACCAGTTCTAGTAGGACTTCTAAAGCAAAGAGTTGGAAGGGCTGACATCAGGTTAAAGCCAACTGTCCTAATTATTGGAGACAATGCTTCGGTTTTTTTGGTGCACAATCTCAGAAAGAACTTGGAAGAAGATAGACAGAATTTTGGGAGGGACAAAAAGGATGTTCAGCAACCAACAGAAAAATTAAGCTTACAGCAGTTATACAGCAGGTTATTGGCAGAGATGGTAGTGTTTCCCACCAATTAACAAAACCAAAACCAAAGCTGTTGTGGATTTGAAGGGCAATCATATTGGACACCAGAGATTTTTAATAACCATGAGGTCCTTTATTAGGTCCTTTATTAATAATGCACCTGGGCTTCTGTCCTATCTTGCACAGTTTAGCTGAAAATGTCACCACGGTGAAACTGAAAGTGTCACCACAGCTGTCAGTGTAGTCAACTGCGGTGGCTGAAATGTGGGAGTTTCCTGATTGGCTTTGTAGAATCGTAGAATTAGATCTTTGCACAGTCAAAAATACCCCTCACTCTCTAATCACTGTAACACGTGAGGCTAAAAATAAAAATGAAAAATGAAGAGAGTATTTGCAGTCAGTTCTGTAATAGGCTGGGAGATTTAGGGGAAGGAGAGGCTTTCTGGGCATGTCTTTTGTTTTCTCAAACATAATGGTCCAGCAGATGAACTGACTTAGAATTGCTGATGTAGTTGAAGGGCAGCAGTTGTGGAGCTCACACACAGAAAGTCTGTACCTCAGATGTTTAAAGTCACCAGTGCGTTGCCAGCATTTAACGTGATAAAATGCAAGACTTGCACTGAAATACACTATGGTGCTAGTGAGATTCAGAGGAGACAGGGCATATGGCATTGCTTAAAGGAGTTTGCTAGAAAGGCAGAATAGTTGTGCCACACTATTCTGAAGTCTTGAGTACAATAAAGAAAAAGAAGAGGGCAGGGAAAACATTAGAAATTGTATCTGTGGCATCCATTAGAATCTGTAGCTGTCCCAAGATTTAATCTCAGGAAGGTGAACCAGTAATAGATACTGTAGGATTAAGAATTACAACACTTTATAATGCCCAGTGTAAACAGCATGAATTTATCAAATGCTGATAAAATTCAAACTGAAATGAACCTTGCTGTTTTGTAAATAGCTGGTTTTGATTTTCCCATTTGGAAATCAGTTTTAATCCTTACGTTGTAAACAGTGAGGGGAGAAAAGGCTAATGTTTTATGTAGAGTGGAGATGCTGAAAAGTCAGTGGAGGTTTGTTGGGAGATGGCTAGTGTTGAAGAAATAGGTAGTTTTTGATCTCAGGCTGCAGCATGTAATGCTGTGGTATGTCTTGCCTTAAAGTATCCAAGGTTTACCATGTATAATTTGTGATTAATTGTTAACTAAGGTGTCAGCTCTAAGTTTTTGAGTTGCTTTTTTTTTAAATGGTGACATTTATTATGTGTGGTGACTAAGCTGACACCAGGTTTTGTATTTGTGTGTGCATATGCATGTGCCAGTGAGATCAGGACATTACAGGAAAAGCATTCTCACTGCTGTAGTTCTCCTTTTGTACATGTACTGCTACCCCCTGACTAAGGGTTTCATCGAGTGTGTGACTGCTAGACCATAGTGATACTGAATAGTCTGAATTTTGAGAGCATGTTTTACTGCATAAAATAAGGGAGCTTTATCTTTCTGTTCTCAAATTAAAAATGTCTGGACAGTTCTTGAATTATTTTACAAATGTAATAAAACCAGCAGAACTGGAATGAAACTGTAATTCTTTTTTATTACCTCACTATAGTGTAGAGTTTATATCTACCCTTTATTTTGCTGAGGAAAGTTATGAGTTCTATTTCCTGTGTTCACTACGGGCTTTTTGGGGAGAGCAATGTGGTAGCACAGCTGCTTTGCTGCCATTACCTCTGAAATAGCCCCTGCTAATTAGGGCTTGTTAAACTTTTGAAGTCAAAGACAGGTATGTCTAAGCTTCCTATGTGTGTAAGGCATTTTACTTAAAGATGGCATTTGATAATTATTTTCCTACCAGAAGCTGTGCATGGGCAATGTATATGTGTTTTATACTGAAGATACAATGCTACAGCTGTAAGTCATAGTAGTAGCTTATGGTTCTCTGAACACTTAATACCTTTGGGTTTAACCACCACGTATCTGCTTTCAGTCCCATATTAAGAAACATCCAAAGTAGTTATTCTGATCTTAATACATTTTCCTGCAGCACAAATATAGTAAGAGTTAAGTCTTGGAGTTTGATTACCTACCTACCTAGTTAATTTCTAACTCGATTGAAAGAGTTCATTATTCAGCTTTCTTTTTTGTCTGAAAATGCCATTCTGTCCCAGTTAAGACTCCAGTGTCCATTTTTCACCTGGAGCTCATCACTTTAAATTTTAGGAAGCAAAAATGATTGCAGAGGTTCATTTTTGACTGATGAAAGAAAACCTCTCTGTTTCTTATGTAGTTCTCTATATCTATAATAAGCATTCAGAGTAATTTTGACAAACTAAAATGTGAAACAGACTTCCTATGCTGTCCAGATCACTCTTCATTTCAAGTGTGTTTTTTCTTGCCTTATATTTTAAGTTTTAGGAACTTGGAATACTGGCTCTAAAGAAAAGCTGTGGAATGTGAAACAGAGAACAGTGTCTCTGCTGTCATGAAACATGTAACTCACAGGAAAGACAACATGCATATAGCACTAGAAGTATATAATGTACCGTGCTCAACACCAAGTACTCCTAATTTTTAAATTATTGTGATAAACTACTTAGTTTCAGTAGCAAAACACTATAAGTACTGTAGTTCAGTATAGTTGAGATTGAGCTTTGGTGTGCCTTGGTTTAATGACATCTTGCTTCTTCCAGATGTGTTGGAAGAGACCTTCAGAGGCTTAGGCTATGACGTTCATTGTCACAGATATTTAAATATTAACTCCATGAATCAAACATTGCTTGAAGTTGCAAGGTGGCAGAAGCACAGAAATTGTGACAGCTTCATTTGCATATTGGTCAGCCGTGGAAACTCTCAGAGCATCTTCTGTACAGACCACACCTTTTCTGGATTCCCTTTGGAACAAATAAAGAAATACTTTACAGCAGACTCATGTCCTGGACTCCTTGGAAAACCAAAGCTTTTTTTTATTCAGAGCTATGTTGTGCCAGAAACTGAGCAAGAATGTACCAGTCTTTTGGAAGTTGATGGGAAGGGTGAGAATATCAGTGCTGAAGTCACTATACCCCATGCAGCAGACATCTTTTGGAGTCATTGCAAGGTGGATGTGTCTACACTAGAACAATCACCAACTTCACCCTCGTATTATCTGCGTTGTCTGGCTGAACTACTCCGTAATCCTTATAAAAGGTAAATTAAAATAAGTGGAAAGAAATAACCCTTTTTCTATTATAGCTTATTGTCATGGAGAATGAGAAACTTTAAATTTCATCCCATCTGGTCCTGAAATGTGTTTTCTTCCAGTCCTAGTCTAGAAGACAAGTATCCTCACACAATTGCATAGAAAGGTAGCCTAAACTAGGAGTGAAGTTTCTGATTTTGAAGAGTAAAATGAAAGTGTGTTAAGGCATTGGGGTTTGCAGAGTGAGAAGTGAAGAACCTGTCCTGGATGATGTATGTCAGTGCTTTAGATGGGACTGGAAATCTTCCTTCTCCAAGATAACCAGGCTTCTGTTAAATTGAGGATTGCCATGCACCATTAAGAAGAGCTGTGCTTGCAAATATGAATGGTCAGTGCTTAAATTCAGGACAAAGGCAGTAGAGAGGGAAGGATTTTCTACTTTCTTTAAATGTTAACCCTTTGCTCACAGAGCCAGCTGATTGCCACTATGTAATCTTGAATTTAAACTATCAGAAAACTTGTCTACTTAAAGAGGTCAAAAGGAATCTGTGCAAAAGTCAGATGCATTTGGATATATCACTTACCAGCAAAGGTTTTATATATACAGCTGATCTACCAGGGAACTAACAACAGTTATTCAAAGTAGCTGCAGTGCTAACATTTAGTACTTTTTACAAACCCTGATGCCTTGTCATGAAATCACAGATCATCATGTCATCATAATTAATATCACAGCAATGATTTGGGTCATAAGGGTTTGTCTCAAAAATGCATGTACAGCCTTACATTTTAGAGGTCTTGCCTCTGCAGTGCAGACTGAAATTGCAGATTTTCTCCATGCTGAGTTTGAAGTTATATTCCCTCCTGTGAATTCTTAAATGGTGTCTTGCTTCATTCTCTAATGGAACACTTTTCCTTTTGTTGGTGCAGGAAACTCTGTATACTGGCTATCCATATGGAACTGAACAAAAAAGTTTATGATTCAAATATGACCGCTGACCCAAGCCAACAATACTCACTGCTGCTCCAGCACACACTGAGGAAGAAACTTTTTTTTCACACTTAACTGCTGTTAAACCGTCCATATCTGAAACAGTTAACAAGAAGCATTTGCTATGATGCAAACAGTTTAATGCATACTTTTACTTTATGCATTATTATTTCATGTATATCTAAAGTGCCTGTTGCTTTCAAACACAGGAATTTAAGCATTTTAGTGTGCAAAGACACTAGATTTTGTATTTCAATATAGTAGTCTCTGAAAGCTTGGATGAGAATGGTAGCTATTTGTATAGCAGTGCTACATATCTTGCTACTGGGTACAACAGGTAAACAGAGTGGAAGGAGATCTGAACTGTATAGCTGTTGGGTTTTCCAAGAAAAAACAGAAGTGTTTTTATATGTTTCATGGGTGGTTTTAACATGTCTCCTAGCTGTTAATACTTAAACAAATACAAGCCAGACCAAACCACTGAAATGCACTGATTACTTTCCCCTGCACCTAATAGTGGCAAAAGTCTCAGGAAAGCATTCCTACCCAGTAATGCCAATGCCAGATCTTTACTAACAAATTCTGGCTTGCATGCCTCTATAGACTGGCAAAATAAAAGGAAGAAAGAGCTAGTCTTTTCAATAATCTGGATTCCATCTGTTTGCTTCATTAAAAATTGCATCATTAGAACTGTCCACAGCACACAGCAGTTCTGTGTTAATAAATGAGACAGTCTGCCGTGCTTTGGGCCAAAAAATATTTTTTAGGTTTTCTGCTGATGCAAAAATGAGTCTACATGTGACAGGCTGCCACACAGTTTAAAAAATGTGGGATTTTTGGCATACGTCTTGTGGAAGCTGAAGCATGATTCACACTTGTTGCACCAGGGATACTTTAAAATGATACCAGGGATACAGTAAAAAGATACTTTAAAATATTTGAACTTAAACGTAGTATGTAGCAGCCATGGGCCTTTAAGACTGCATTATGTTAAACACCCCACCCTCACTGCTTTTGCTTATGAAAAAAAAATGCCTCTATTAATTCATTTTTTTCCCCAAGTGCTCTTGTTCTTGTGAAAAAAGAAAAGGGAAAATTGTCCTAAATACAAAATTTTTTCTCCAACGTAGCAGTTGTATAACATGAAAATTTCAGTTAACCTTATTTGTGTAACAGTATAACCTGGATGGGTTATATTGAAGTTTATTGTCACTGAACTTAGTAACATAAAGTAGATCACTTTAGCAAAGTAAATATTTTATTTTTACTCCTAATAAAGTCTCCTAGGCAGGAAAAAAATTCAAGGCCCTGGTGTGCCTTGCTTAGTTTCTGGTTAAGTTTTTAATGCAGAAGGAGAAGGATACAAAATGAGAGATGAGAAATCTTAGAAGTTACTCCTGTGGTGGCTGGTAAATTAACTAAATGATGAAACAAATGTTTCCTGTGGTTGTAGAAATAAGATGTCCTTTCAAGTTACATATATCTAAGTAATGTTAATAAATGTGATCTTCTTCAGAGATTGACTTCACTTTCCCATTTCCCTTACTAGCTTTTGCATTTGACAAGCACTTCTGCTACCCTATAGGCAACCAAAAGCAGGGAGAATGGAACCAAGAGGAGGCAGATGAGGAAAAGAAATGTGGAAATTTTAAGCAGGAACAAGAAGGGGAATGGTAAGGACCATCAAGAGAAGAACAAGTAGGGGAAAGATGATTCGGAGGAGAAATACAGTATCAATATTGGAAGGAAAAGAAAACAGGAAAAAGGAAGTGAATAATAGTGGCTATCCTTACAGACTAATGATGTGGTGAATTGGTTGATGTTTTGTGGATTGGTTGATTGGGCAGTTTTGAGTGATGCTAAATGCAACTATTTACTTAAAATATTAGCAGTAGACTATATTCTGCTTTTACAGTTTGGTGACAAGTTTGGTTTGGGGGTTGAGAAGTATACATGTTCTTTGCCTTACTGCAAGACACAGTAAATAAAGTCCATGTCCCTTTCGTTAAGAAATTATGCAGAAATGCAATTTTGAAAACCAGAGGCTCATGTAATTAACCCTTTCAATGGAAAAGGAAGGGACTCTTTGTGGCTGCTTGGTTAGAAGGGGTTATAACCCTGTAGAGAGTTGTGGGGACAGACATGTATTGTGCAGTTCATGGGTGTCAGATACTAATTTTTTATGCTGATCCTCAGTAGACTCAAACCATACCCATAAGCAATCTATAGTCATACATCTAAGCAGTATTTATTGCCTTGACACGTCTGGCTGGTTTAAAGAATGTCTGTTTTTCAGCTTCTGTCTTTGAAACAGTAAGACACTATAATTAGATACAGATTAAATTATATGGATACTGAATAAAATTTTTGTATGCAGTCACACTGATTGTCCCTGTCTCTCTCTAGACCATAAAATAACTCTGAAATTCTTGGTCTGTTTATCTTGCAGACCTCTATAACTTATTAAATTTGTCTGTGAAGTTTACAGCTCTATAAAAACGAGCTGACGTAATAAAGGACAGCAAAACTTACAGTTTCACCAGGTAGCTCGGCTGCTCTTGGTGTGTTGGACAACAACTTTTGGCATGAGCAAGGAGGCGCTTCCCATCCTGTCTCCATTGACCCGAGGTTGTGGGGGGTACAGGTGACCCCGGAGATGCTGAAGGCCCCGAGGAGCCTGCGCTGAGCAGAGTCTGCTCACCTTCCTCCTCCTCCCTTTACTGCAGTGGACACACAGACCCACATACAAGTGTTATTGCAGCGCTCTCCCACAAGCATTGTTCTTCAAGCTTCCTTCCGGTGGGGAAACAAAAATTGAAATAATGTGCCTAAACTGTTTGAGGCCTTTTTGCGATGTAGCCTGCTTTAAAATGGCTTGGCAGCAAAAGCGAGGTGAATTACGGGTCACGTCTTGCCCTTCGTACCCGAGGCGCTGCCTGAAGCTTTTTCCCGGTCCCTGGCAGCGTTCCCGGAGGTCACGAGCCCTGAGCCTGGGGCGGGCGGGCTCCGGCCGGGGCTTGCCCGGCGGGGCAGAGGGCGCTGCCGCCGCTCTCGGTGAAAGCCCTCGCTGGTGCTGGCAGCCGTGCCCCACTGCCCGAACCTGCTCCTTCCCGGCTCCTTCCCTCGCATCCACCTGATCTCACGTTCCGCCCCGCTGCTGACGCCGCCCCCTCCTCCTGCCTCGGGCGGGCACTGGGCGCGCCTCTCCCGCCCGCGGCAAGCCGCCGAAGGGACCGGCGAACGGAGCCGCTGCCCTGGCTAGCTGTCGGGAAAGGGATCGGCTCTGGAATTCGTGTAAGAGGTACCAGACGTGGGGCTGAAATGGAGAGGGAACGAAGGAAGGCTCCATGTCCCGAGCCCGGAGCCTAACTCCCGCTCGCTTTTTGTGTGGTTGCTCCCGGCTGCCCGCGCGGCCTCCGGGATCCTCCTCCCACGTGAGGCTGCGGGCTGAGCCTCCGGCGTTTGGGGCGCTCCGCTGCTTTGGAGTAAGTTTAAACCCTTGGGGCAGTGCTCCAGTCAGTAAAACTTTAAAGAAAAGGTAATTTTACAATCCTTATCCTGCTTAGGATTTTCCTTCTCCGAGGGAATATCTGAAAGCATAGATGCGGATTCGTTACTTTTTTCTGTATCGATGCCCTGCTATGTCCAGTTGTGGACGTGCTGGTGAGCCGCGCCACGCCTGGGCAACGAGCAGATCCTGCGCTGATTGTGCTCCCTCGTGTAGAAACCTTTGCTTCCAGCTGCTCTAAACAAGAGATTGAAGACCTACCAGCCAGAAAGCACTGAAGCACCTTCTTACTTATTTAACCTTCCACGGTCAGAATAGAACTGACTAGGCTACATGGAAGAAGTTGGTGTAGTGGAAGGTTGATTAGCCTCTATTAAACCTCTGTGAGTTGCTCGTTCAGAGCCTATTTAGACTGAGCATTGAATGCTATTACATTTTAAACGGCATTTATTTGTAAGGGAGGCTTATAAGGATTTTTCTATGCCAAATGTCAAATACAACCTGGAAGCAAGTTACAGCTGGGAGTGAGTGGTTATTCCACAGCTTCAGCTTGGGTGTCAGCCTTGTAACAGAGGAACACCTCCCTCCTACAGCCAGAGAACAAGAAGCTCTTGGACTGCAGATCAAGAAATATGCATGAACCACTGTGCTGTCTCCATTAATAGTTGTAATAAGTTACTGCAGGGACTCTTCCCAGTTACAACAGAAAGAAGCAAAGATCTGAACGTGAAAGATGTTCAAAAGAAAAGGAAATTCAGACCTTGAGGTCATCTAGTGCAGTTTTTTTTCTCAGAGCAGGGCCATCTTCAATTATAGACTGGGTTGTTCAGAGCTTCTGATCTGGTCTTTTTTGTAGTCTTGTGTTTAGAGAAGGAAGTGCATTTCAAATTTATTTAAAACCTTTATTTATTAAAAGGTAATTCAGGGGTTCCAAGCAGCCATTGGGTAAAATGTTAATAGAAGGATTGGTGTATTGAAGATTCCAGTGTTACTAGTGTTTGCTTTCTGCTTTCAGGCAGAAAGACTGTTGGTTCCAGCAACATGGAGAATGATATAAGCTTTAAGTTCCATAAGCAGCTTCTCTCTATTAGTGAAAATCTGGTGACTGAAGATGTAGCAGCTTTAAAATTTCTCTGTACTGACTTGCTCCCCCTCAGTAAACTAGAAGGTGTGAAGTCAGCAGCAGACATCTTCAAGCTTCTTATGGCTCAAGAATATCTGAATGCAGAAGACACTTTCCTACTAGCTGAACTCTTATACAGAATTAAATATCACTCCTTGCTCGAGAAACTTGGTTACACCAAGGAAAAAGTACAAGAACATCTGCATGAGAAGGGAAGAGTATCTCCATACAGGTAAGCTTGCAGTGGAATTCTCTTCCCTCCATTACTGCAATCTATGCCATACTGTTTTCCTTTCCATTTTTAAATTCCTAGATTGCCTTTGGTTTTTATACCATCTTCTGTTCCACTTTTATCTCACTGCATCTCTGTTACAGGCAGATGCTGTATGAATTGTCAGAGAACATCACCAGTGAGATATTGAAGAAAATCATATTCCTCCTGCAAGACCATCTTCCAAAGCGACGGATAATTTCTGTACGTGAGGAGTGAGCCAAATGTGTATATGGTTGGAAGGGATGAAGGAAGGTGGGAAATAGGAGAAAAAGTGTGAGAAGTGTTTGGCAGAATAGAGCATAATATGCAACTAGGCTGGTTGTGTTCATAGGGATAGCAAGAAGGAAGATGTTGACAGGCAAGAGTAGAATTTGGTCCTTTGTGCCAAGGTCAGTCACTGACAGTTCACTGTCTACCATCAGATTATAAAAAGGTGACAAATCAAATCTTTGCCCTGCTTGAGCCATATGCAAGGGAGATTCATGTCCATATGTCATTGGTACTGCTTCACAGCAATGAAGCCTTCTTGAAGCCTCGAGTCATTAATATGGTTTGGGCGAATCTGTTAAAACAAGACCACACCAAATAAAAAACAGTGGTTTTCCATGAAGCAACATTTCTGCTTTAACGGTGATGTAAAATTGTCTGGTCCTCATTGGTTGGGAGCAAAGCAGATAATATGTGATTGTTTGAGACAGGGCTGAGAGGCAAGTTTTGATTTCTAAGGAACAATAATTATATTTTACTCTCTCCTTTTGGCTGTCAGTCTGCTTTAGATTTGCTGACTTTATTGGAAAAGCAGGGCCTTTTAACTAAAGACAATGTAAATATACTGGAGGACGTCTTTATGAATGTTTCACGTGATCTCCTGGAGACAATAGATTGCTACAAAAAGGCAAAAGGTGAGAAATTCATAGTCTAGGGATAGGTTTGCTAAAATGCAGGAAGCAGTAGATGGATCTGGGCAACTCAACTTAAGTTCATATGTATGTATTGCTGAAACAGGAGCTAGAGTGGCATAAATCTGGCGTAATAATTCCTAGCTTGCATTATTTCTTAGCTGAATCCCTGAAATACAGGGATTGAATATCTGAGGCCACACAGAGCAACCCAGCACATACAGAATAGGCTGGGAAACTGAAAATCTACTTATAGTTATGTCCCACTTCTCCATTTTCCCATTAATAGTATTGAGATGATGATGATGACTGTCCTGTAAAAGGCACTTTGTGATCTGTGAATGTGCACTACACAACGGCAGTTGCCTGCTGATAGGCTGGCAAGACAAACTGTGTGCGTGTGTGATACATGGACTATGAGCATATAGATGATTTCTGGTTTTATATTTTAAAAAACAAGATTTATCAGTGATTCAGGAGAAAAAAAATAAAAGTAAAAAATGATAACTCCAGTAGTAAGAATGCAGATTCTTCTTAAATACAGGTAATTTCTAAACTGATTTCCAGATTAAAAATTCATTTGAATGTCTTGGGTAGAATCTATCCTTGTACCATGGGTGTCTTTATTTTGCAATATTGATTCAAATAGAAGCCTTGCCTTTGTCACAAAAATAAATATAATAAAAATAACCAGAAAACAGTCAGAATAGATCCATTGAACATGACCATGCTGTCTTGTATGGAGGAATTATTCCTTTCAGTGAAACAGTATTTCAAATACAAAAAAATGATGTATTGTAGCTAAACTCTTTTTTGCTGCATCCACAAATATTGGATTTATCTTCACAAATATCTATGCTGGGATTTTTTCTAGATAACAAGGCAGCTAATTTTACACAAGGCTTCCCTGAATTAAACCTGGAGCTGCGTGGAGAACTCAGCAATGTAGAAGATGAATCCAAGGTTTGAGACAATCTCTTAAGTCCTTTTTGAATACCTGGGGGTGTGAGGTTTTCATCCTCTCTGAAATGACATTTATCATGCAAGTACTTGTGAGATATCTGTGAGTCTTGTAAAGTTTCTTGACTGATAAATTAGAATGTTTCAAAGAGTACTTTAACCTCGGAGGCCAGAAATTTAGCAATATTGAAAAGTATGTTGTAGGCAAAACGGGCATAATACCTCTGAAGTTATTCACACATCACACATAAGCACACACATGTGCTTATCTTCCTCATAAAGGCAAAATACTTTGCCTTTGTCTAAGTTGTTTGGAGATGGCAGTAGAATGTGCAAGACACAGAAATAAATAGAGCTTCACAGTTCTCACTTCTTGAATCTGGCTTAGAAAAAGCCTGGGGGCATCTTGAAATTAAAAGTCATAAGGGGTAGCATGCAAAGCCCTTTTGGAAGGATTAAAAGGAGGCAAGTGTTTTTAGTGAACTGTTGCAGAGGTCTTGGTACATGAGAAAAGACCTCTTTTGTAAGGTCCCTTCTTAGAGGCTTTTTATGCACTCTTCAACCACAGCAGTGTAACCACTGAATTCTCCGTCTGGCCTTTTCTTTGTGATGACCATGGATATTGAAGGAGCAAGTTGCTCCATTTGTTTATAACTATTTAATTTCTTGAAGTTCTGTGCTGTAAAATCTTTTCATCACCTGACGTTCGGACTGCTGCAAAGCTATTGAAGGAACTTGGAGTGCTGCCTTCATTTTGTCCTACTAAAATGCACAAAAGGAGGTGTTTATTGCTCTCTAGTGAGCAGGAAGGGACTCCAGTGGATGGAGTTTTTTATTTCAACCCAAGGCTGGACTTAAAGACATGATACTTGAAGTTTTGGTACTTTTTCAGCTTCAAAAATGTTCTTTTTTTAACAGTGGGAGGTAATTTTAAGTCTTAACCAAACAGACTGTAGTGTGGTAGGTTTAGGCACTTCTGAGATTTCTGTTCTGCTTGCATCCTTTTCCTGTGGATCAGTATGAATCATGTACTCCAGGTATTCATTACTGTTCTCAAAAAAACCCAACTCAGGTGTCTAACATGCTATAGTTTCACTGTGATCTCTCTGCCATGAAGCTAAATTATTGTTTTGACATTGGAAACAGTTGGGGTCTTCTGTCCCCATCACCAACTTGGATTGCAGAGTCTGGCTGCTGAATCCTGCCTTTTGCATACAGATGAGAACCCAGATGCTAAACCCTTCTTCTGCAGTTTGATAGGATGGTGACAGTGTGCTTGGAGTTTCACTGGTGTTTTTTCACACGAGGAGGCACCACTGACTTCCAGATGTTCAAAAATAGCCCACGGTCTTAGGTGCCTCTAACTCCTGGATGCCAATTTTGAGACATGTTAAGGAAATAAGAGTAAGCTGAATAAATTGATTGAAACTGTAAGCTTTTTTCTTCTCCTTTCTACAGACTATGACAAGCTACAAAATGGATCGGCCACACAGAGGATTTTGTCTCATTATTAATAATGTTGACTTCAATAGTTGTCAGAGGAAAGGTTCTTGCAAAGATGCTGGTAAGTTACTGAAGTGAGATTTTTGGAGGATTAGTCTCTCTGTTTCCCCACGTGAGTTGATTATGTAGTACTGATCTATATTTTATTGTCTGTGGTTAGTTAATATTCTAAAAGAGTAAAACATTTGATATGTGTTGAATTATGTCATTTGTGTATCCTGGGGGAGGAGAGGTTAAAGGATGAATAACCACAGGGTTTGTCAGTCATATTATTCTTGAATAATTTTAAGAATCACTTTTCACTTATCTTTTATCTACAGCTATAGTAAAGAACTAAAACTAAACTAAATTAAACCGTCATTCTACCTAATATAATGCAAAAATCCATAATCAAGCAACTCTGTGCATACTTCTTACTTTGTTCTGTTTTCTCTATTTATCCCTTATGAATGGAACTCTTAATAGTCAAAACTGCGAATGGAAAATGATGATGTGAGGAAGGTTTTGAAAGATCTTACCTGAAACTGGAGAAGGGCAGATTCTTTGAGTTTTCAAGTGTCATTTGCGTGCTCACTTACAGTGACAATATTTGCACTATTTTCTGAAGCTTATCTAGAAAAATCCAGGAAATCTGTGTTTGAGCTGATGCCATCTTTTTTTTTATTCCAGTTAACCTTGAGTTGGTACTAAAATGAGGATGAATCTGCAGAAGTGTCAGGGTGTAAGGTGTTCCCCTGCCCATATTAGCTTGCATAGTGACTTCATAAAATGTTTTTCTCTTGCCTTGAATTTTCCTTTTAGCTTTCATTTATTTACAGACCAACTGGAGAGAGTATTCATGTGGCTTGGTCTAGATGTGAGGACTTACACAAATCTGACGTCGGGGGATATTCTAAATCTCATGGAAACTTGGCAGCACGTGCAAGATCATGAAGACAGGGACTGTTTTATATGTTGTATTCTATCTCATGGAAGCTCAGGAGCAATCTACGGGACAGATCACAAACTTGTGTCAATCCGTGTGCTTATGTCCCACTTCACTGCCAAACAATGTCCCCAGCTGGCTGCAAAACCCAAACTCTTCTTTATCCAAGCATGCCAGGGTAACAGTATACAGCGTCCTGTCTTCCTTGATACTGATGGACCAACTCCTGACTCGTCTGCCGTGCAAGAGAGAGTTTCTTTTTTTGAAAGTATTCCTGAAGAGGCTGATTTCCTCCTAGGCATGGCCACAGTTGACGGATGTGTCGCTTTCCGGCACATTGAGGAGGGTGCTTGGTATATTCAGTCCCTCTGCAGCAAGCTACAGTTGTTGGTACCAAGGTAATACTTGGCTTAGCGCTCTGATTACATTTTTCTTGTCCAAAGGAAGTTCATCTAGGAGCACCCACCCATGTTCTAAGGTGGATGGAATTAGTTAAAGTGATGATTTTGCACTGATAAATTTACATTAACTCTGCTAGTACCATACATGTAATCTGTAGAATGTGAAGTTTATTGTGAAAAACGACTCAAAACCTCACATCTATAATCTTTTAAGACAGCACAGTTTATTGAGTGATAGGTAAAAATATTTTATTCCACTATTTTTAATTGGTTGAATTAAGCAAGACGGAGCAGGAAAAGGTCTTTTGTTTTTAATATTACTCAAATTAGGACATAAGAGAAATTTGGAGAAAAGTATATGTTTTTTTGTGTTTTAAATGTTCATAGTCTTCTAGCTGATCAGGGAGATGTTAAGAGTATTGCCATCTGCTCACTAAAAACTAATTGGTTTTTTTTCCCTCTCCTTCTGGCTGTAGGGGTGAAGATATTTTGTCAATTCTTACAGAAGTTAATGAAGATGTGGCCAGACGTGTTAGCCCTTCAGGGACAAAGAAGCAAATGCCCCAACCAGCATATACATTGAGAAAAAAATTTATATTCCCAACACCTATGGCCCCTCCTCCTTCAGAGCAATATTGAGGCTTTTAAAACCCATCATTTTATCGTCTCATTTAAATGCAGTTCATCACACTACCTGTTTTAAGACAGTTAGCCAAAACCCTGAGGATCTGTTAGCTTCAATGCAAGGTCTCATAAATTTTTTGTCAAACAAACTGGGAAACTGGAGGAGACGCAGTTAAAACAATCCATGTGCCAGCTATTTACATCATCTATATTTTCAGAGTTATCAGTGTTGGAAGAACCACACTTCTGTCATGTTAAACATTTTTGTATGTGCACAGGCTGCAGATACAAAGGTTTTTCCTGGCAGCATAGGGATTGCATGTCAGCTCTCATTTAAACCAGGATTGTTAATGGTCTGGTTTAGATTCATCATATTTTATTTTGCAGGCTAACAATTTTAAATCCTGTTTCTAAATCCACTAGCTATTTTGATACATAGAAAAAAGTGGGAATGAAGAGATAAAACCTGAAGTAGTAAGTGGAAAGGATTTCTTCAATCTCTAATGAAAATTAGATTTAACTTAATAAAGAACCAGTTACCAACTGAAATCAGCAATTTCTTCCACAGTGCACACAGATACCCTCAAATGGCTGACATAAACTTCATGTACTATGAAGTTTTCCAAAAGTCAATGAAGTTTTCCAAAAGTGAATGAAGCCAAAATGCTGCTTATTATTCCCTCTGTGAAACCTTGTGAACTATTTCCCTATCACTTCTGAGAAAATTTAGGGTAGAAGGTTTGCATGCTATGAAATACAGCAGTTAGATTAACTTTGTTAAGCATTACATTTTTAAATTATCATTTGTTGGTTTAGGATCTTTAATGCTGCCAGTTTGAGAAGGCTCCTATAGACTAAGCTGCTAAGAATTTTTGAGTTAACTGAATAAGGCCATGTTGTTTTGTTATGAATTATTATGTATGCCTGTGTCTTTCCTGTTTGTTACTGCATTAAATTCATACTTTTTAAGAGCTTGGTGAGATAAAAAATTTGTATTGGGGTAAGGGATTATCCTTGTTTCTGATTGATTCCTGCACTTTGTTGGGCTGCATAAATCAGTGAGGTTTTAACTGGTTCAGGGTTTAAGCTGAAGTGAAACCTTATCAAAATACTCATTGTTATATATGATTAGGGTTAAATACCTTAAGGTGAAGATAGGACAGAGTACTGTCCAGTGCTATTGGGTGCAATTTCTGGCTAACACTATTTTTAGGAGGGGAGTTTTGCATCATACAGAGCATTGAAATGCAGCCAGTTTTCCAAAACATGATGGTCCCTTTATGATAATGAAGTGACCGCTTGTGTGACCCATTGCATTTTAAGTCTTCTGAGTTAGCATGGCTGCCACACGTGAAGAAGTCACATTTATGCCACAGATAAGAAAAATGTACCATCCTTTAGTGGAATATATAACACTGGGATGGAATTGTGATTTTTCTGGCTTGTAGTTACTGTTCAGACTTGATGCACTCATTTTGTATGTTTAGGAAACAAATGAATTTTTATCCGTATGGAGTAACCATTGACTCTGCTTTGCGGGATCTTGTTTTCATTTTTAGTTTGGTAGACGAGGAATGCCATCATGCTCTCTTGCTTTCTCTGTAGAGACTTCTGCCTGGGTAATCTCCAGTGAAATCGTAGGTAGGTAAAGGCAGTCAGAAGAGTCTGAGCTTACTGAACCTCGAGTTCCGTGAGGGAAGGGAGCCACACTTGTGAAGTGTGAAAGACTGGTAAAGTCTCCCTTGCTCATAAGAAGTTTGTTTAAGCAAAGTTTACGCTACCCTGGTTTGGACTATTTAGTGTATTTCATTTGTGTTTGTCGAGGGCTGTGTTTATGTGGCTGCACAGTGTAATACCTAGATGCATGCAGTGGGACTTGCCAGCACCAGCCCTAAGGCAGGGCAGGCTGGAACTGGAACTGCAGCTACCATCCAGCCAGTCGGGCATTTCTGTGGGATCTCCTGCAGGGTATTGTGAGATAGAAGTTTGAAACTCCTGGGGAGAGCGGTTTGGTTTTGTACAACTTAGATATTCATCACTCCTTGCTGTCCACACTGTACCTTTCTTGTAACTCCGGTGATAGAGAGCTGTGCCAGAAATAAACCAGTCACAAACAAACACGTGGTTGGTTGCTGTTGAGGCTTGCAGACCCATGCACTGGGGCACTCTCCACCTACAAAATTAAGGAAGGGTTGTGTCTTGTGCAGCCCCTGTATAGATAGATTTAAGTGGAACTAGTGTAAAAAGTCTTCTGGGGAAGTTGCTATCTTGGCAAGATCATGATCTTAAAGTGGTAATCAAGATTTCTGGTATCCTGTCCCTTGTGTCACTTTTGTGCAGGAGCTGTGTATCCCGCCTTGTGACAGTGCAGGGGACAGTCACTACAGTTGCTGAACAGGCAGGAGGCGCAGCAGTTTTTCTTCCTCAAGATCACCCTTTCTAGGGAGATGAATTTTTGGCAGGCTGTACCAGGAAAAGATTGGGTCACTGAGACAGTTCTGGAGGAAACCAGAGTGCAGGGGAGCCAAGGTAAATGAGGGAGACTAATTTTAAAAAAGGGCAGTAACATTTCCAGGAAGGACGAGAGAGGAAGAAATCAAAAGTGAAACTGATAGTGCCAAAAGGGGTGGACCTTCAAACTGCTGATCGAGAGGAGAAGCCATTATCTACTTGTCACAGAGCATATCACGGCACGGGTGGCTCTTTCAGACCACAACTGAAGTTTTGGTTCAGGTAAGACACAGAGAAATGATGGAGGGAAAGAGATGCTGATATTTGGAATGACATGGAGACAAATATTTTGGATCTGAAAATGAAAGCATGCTTGTGGTGTTCCTTTGCTGTTCCCAGCCTTTGGATGATGGCGCAATTCCTGCCAGTGAAACAAGGTTTTCTGATCTGGTACTAGGGTGTGACTTTCGGAAGGGATTTGTATGCCTCATTCTATCAAAGGGTATGGTATAATTTTGCGTTTGTAAAGACAGATAGGTTGAAATCCATGAATGATTGCTTTCATTGCAAGATTTTAACAAATTTCAGCACTCCTAACTCTCTTCGTAATGCTGCCTTGAGGGTCTGCTGAGAGTCTGGTAGCCATACTGAGTGCTGTTTTATTTCCTGCTTCATGGAAGATTCCAGCGACTTGCATGCCTTTCATTGAAGGCTGAGTTATTTACTTTAAAAAGAGCGAAGATGTAAGAAGTTAATTAGGTTCAAATTCTCCTTTAAATGCGGAAGTATATTACATAAATAATTTCAGAATAAGATTTAGTTGTTGATTTCCCTGCATTTACCGAGTGCTACTACTGAATTTGGTGCTAACAGTCGGCTTTTTCCTTCATGTAAAAATATATTCCTGTTAAACTGGGAGCGGTTGGAGAGGGACTTCGGAGAAAGGGGATATGTCATGGCCGATCTGGTGACACAGCAGGGCAGTGGGAGTGAGATATTTTGAATGAAAATATGTAGATTCAGCCATCTCTCACTGTCTTAATTAGGATTTGTGCATGAGCAAAAGTGCTGAGCTGTGCTCTATGCTAGAACGCGCTAGGTATGCTGCTTAGTTGTTGCCGTAAAACAAAAGCAAAACTTGATTACTTCATGGCTTGTTTACTTTTTTTTTCTCACAAGTTCTGTAATAATCAGTTCTCTGAAAATTGAAATGTTAAGTAGCTGAAGTAGGGATCTCCTGCTTTTTTAGCATGTCATTCCATTATAATGTACTTTTTGGAAGTCATGTGACAATATCATATCGTAAAAAAGGCAGACTTTTCCTGGAACTTTAGAGACTGGCTGTCTCACTTTCTTCAGAGTTGTCCTCCCGTGTAAGTGATTTTAAATTACTACTACTATTAATATTAATTTTACTTTTATCAGTTGCGTCTTTATGTTAGCAAACTGAGAGAAAAAGACAGTGTCAGTTAAATATTGTTTTACTTGTGCTCCCTGTAATTACAGACAGTCTTAAATGTAACATATAGGTGGCATGTCTCTTCTAACTGCAATAATTTGATGGGTTTGAAACTTACAGCCTTTGAGAAATAAAATGAAAATTCCCTTTACAAACAAGATTTGCTTGTATAAGCAGTATCTCTTGTATCTTAAATGAAAGGCATGATTTATGTAGGAAAGAAGATAACTTCATAGCTACGTACCAAGAAAATATTATTCTTTCCTGTGTGGTTATAGAAATACAAAGTAAGGTAATCATTGAATTGTGAAGTTAAGCACATTCAGATACTACTGGTTTATACGGCCTGATTCATAAGGATTCTTGCCTGTTTAAAAGTTTGGTTTGAGTAGATTTAAAGAAAACAGTATTTTGGGGCAGAACACAAATCATATGGGCTGTGTCACAACATGTTTCACTGTTTCATGAGTTCACTTGAAATGCAAAGGTTTCAGATTCAGTTGTAAATTCATTCTTGCTAACACACACAATGCTGACCAAGGGCATGCCACAAAAAGCTCCTTTGCTGTAGAGTGGTCCTTGGAGGAGAGCAGAATACAATTGTCAGCTAATTATTATTACCAGTTAGTCAGCTGGGCTACCTTGGAGTATTGTTATTGAAACATTTGCAGTAGCAATAAGTAAAATGGATTGCGGTATTCCAGTAGTGTAGGAGTAGGAAGTTCTATTTTGTCATTGTCGACTTTTCTGTCTCCCACGGCCAGTGTCTCTCTGTAAGACAAGAGACCTCTTCTAAATGCATTTATATAGTTTCTCTTCAGAGACCCCCAGGTGTCTTACACCTAGGACAGAGAAAGTGAAGTGGCAAATGGGTCTCTTACTAGAAGGAAGTGGAGACAAGTCCTTTAAGTGCCAGCTGTAGGCTGATTTGTCTCAAACATTCTGAGCATGGCTACAGGAGAGGTGTGATCAGGGGAAAGGGTCCTGAGGCAGTGGGGCAGTGCTGTGCTGTGCTGAGCCAACTCCCTGCTCCACCCTGACACTCGTGTCCCCAGCCCAGCTCACTTGCTGGGGAAAGGCTGGCTGTGCACACCTGAACAAAATGCCCAAGTCTAATTTAGATAACGGGCGTGCACCCGGTTAACTACAGCAGGACATGGATTGGGCACACACCCTGAAGTGGTTTTGGTTCATCAATCTGAGTTTCTTGGGGTTTGTTCATTTTTAAATGGGATTTTACAGAGATGTTTTTAGCTCTCTTAAGTGGTTTAACAGGGTGTCAATATTCGAAACTACTTAGCTGATTGGTTCTGTCAGGTCCAAAGGAAGCTGCCAAGGTCCTTACAGGGAATAACTTCCATAGCTCGTGGATTTTTTCCTTTACTAAAAATCAAACTATGTTAAACCACGGCACACCCACTCTGTCCTTTATACCCTCTCTGTCCTCTCTTCCTCGTCAGACTATCCATATGGCAGCATCAACACAGGATCTAAGGACTGGGGATATTCTTTGCTTTCTTCTCTTTCTTGGCTTGCACAGCTATAATATTTTACCCCATATTCCATTTTGAAGTTCGTTTTGGAAGGGAGGAGCTTGTGGAGATTTTTAAGGCTTGTGAGACAGCACTTTTGTGTAGTGGTGGTATGGCTTGTGAGCCAGCACCTTTGGATGTTGTGGCTTGTGAGCCAGCACCTTTTGAGGAGTTTGTTGTGGGAGTTGTGAAGTGTATTGTGCAAAATTAAGGGCTTGTTAGCCTCCGGTCTTGTGGAAGTGTATTGTATAAATTTAAGGGCATGTTAGCCAATACCTTTGGAGGTTATATATTGGGCTGGTTGCCACAGTTAAGAGGGTACAATCAAACAATGAGAGCTCCTGACACATGTCTGGTGTCTTTGTTCAGCCTGACAAGAATTTATAACAGACCCCGACATGCCCATGGGTTGTCACATCAGTGGAGGCAGGTCCCTTAAGTATCGGAGGGAGATAGCTGGAAGGCTTGGAATTTTCTAACTTCTTCTTGTGCTCAAAAGTTGAATCCATAATCCAAGTTTAATATTTCTAAAGCTGAGGAGAAAGTAGAGGAGAAGGGAGGTGGTATTCCATGCTCAGTGAAACAGAGATAGTTTGATAAGAATTCTTCTGGCTCTTTTAAAAAGGTTGACAGGATCTATATTTGCTTTTAATATTACAAATTAATTGACAGCTGGGAACTGAGTTTTATTTGATGTAGATGAACCAAAAAAGGAAGAGGTGCTTTGGGTGTGCTGATCAAAAGCAGTATAAAAAGAAAGGAGAAGTCAGATAGCTTAGAGTAGCTATACTCATGTGGACTATTAGTCTTGTTATGGTGTAAAATTTGGCAGTCTCATTTATTACATAGTCTGTATTTCAGACTGGCAAGTGGCTGTTTTTCCCAAATGGTATCAAACTTCAAAAAAACCCAAACCTGAACAAAACCAGCAGCAGCCTGCCACGACAGTACATCCTGTACATTGGTACTTCCCACTGTCTAGACACACCATAGGAAGCAGGAATGATCTATGACTTTCTCTGCTAATGTCACTTAGTACAGAGGTTCTAATATCCTTTGTTAAGTCCAGAGAACTGAAAGAGCCTAAACATCAAAGTTATGAGAGCAAGACAGCCTCTCTCTATTGAAATGCTTCTGATTGCATGTATTTATTTTGGGCTATTCTACATGATGTGATACCCCTTATATATATCATGTTGTTGCACTAGTCTTACTGACAAATGAAATCAACTGCTGTTTCTGTTTAGATCCAAATCCTGGTGTGAAATGAGTACAGAATTCCGCAAACTGCTTTTTGAAGTTTCTGAGGCTTTGGTCACAGACGAACTGGCAGGTCTTAAATTCCTCAGCCTGGAGCATGTCCCCAGGAGGAAGCTGGAAGCCATCCAAGAGCCCAAGGCCTTCTTCGAAGTGCTGCAGGAGAAAGACATGATCGGGGTGGAGAACCTGTCCTTCCTGAAGGAGCTGTTCTACCGGATCAATCGGATCGACCTCCTGACTGCCCACCTGGGCTCCAGCCGGGAGGAGATGGAGAGAGAGCTGCAGGTCCAGGGCAGGGCACAGGTGTCAGCTTACAGGTAAACACAGGAGCATGCAGAATGCAACAGTTCAGTGTCAACTGTCTTTTCTGTCTGCTCTGTTGTCTTGTGAATATCCCAGCATAACTGTATTTATTACACGTGAATTCCTGCCATTGTGAGTTTTGCATTTTGCAGTTCAAATGTTTAATTGTGGTGTTTACTTCTTGTAGCGTTCTTATAGGTCTCTCTATTCTTTATTGTCAGACAACTGCTGTATGGAATTGCAGAGGACTTGATTCCAGGAGATGTCAGAAGTGTGAAGTTCCTGCTCCAAAAACAATTACCAAAGAACAAGCTCCAGGAAAATGCTGTATGAAAAGTTGGCTTGAGAAGTTTTTTGCAGGGCTAGTTCAGAGTCCTCTAGTTCTTGTAAGAACGGAGGAAAGAGAAAGCAGCCTGCTCTCAGGAAAATCTGGTTTGAAAGAATTGTGATGTTAGCGAATAGCTGCTGTGTGAAAGAATGGATCCTTATTTTTTTCATTGTATCTTTGCCTTTTTTGCTCTCCTGATTCTATTTTCTCTCCACCACCTGTCTCCTTAATTTTGTCTTCTTGCAAAATCCAGCATGCTCTTCCTTTAATCTTTGCTTGGCATTGATAAGACAAATGTCTTTACAAGACATATGCTATACCTAAGAAGAGTGGTTTGCTAAAGGAAAAATAATGGAGACAGAAAATCAAGTTCTAATGTGAGTTCGACCATAAATTTTTGTATGTCAATGGGTAAATTTTCTTCTTTATTGTAATTTGGAGTAACAACATATTGTTAACTTTCCCCCAAAAGTATTCAGAGGTTGGGTAAGCTAGTTTAGTATTTGTAATGAGCTGTGTTATAAAAATGCTTGGTATTATTAAGAACCTTCCTTAAAAGTCCTATTTGTATTGTGGCACCTAGAGGAAAATTAGCAGATTTACCTCCAACTTGGTGGACAATTGAGCTTTAATAAACAAAATTAGTGCTGAACAGCTTTTCTGTAATAGAAAAGGCAAAATGGCATAGCTAAGGGACTTAGCAGCACTTCATCAGAACACAAAGGCACAACAGGATGTTATGTTATCCTCATCAGTGCTTTGTACTGCTGAAACAAAGCAGGATAGCCTAGTTATAGGCAATTTCTAATTGCCCTGCTTTAACCTTAGTGATGATGTGTTTATTCACTTGATCTTTGGCATTGCACCTTGACCCTTGCTTTAATGAGGTTTGGAGGAAAAAGTAATAGGTCTTTCGCTGGTCAGTCTCTGGGAATGACGATGTTGTCTTCTGCTCTGTTGCAGAGATGCCTGATACTGTGGTTATCAAAGGTCACTGGATGAGTTTGGGTTATGTGTTTTTGTTTCATCAGTCAATGTTGCAGGTCTTTCTGGAAATGGAAATAAATGGGTTAATTAAAGAAGATAACCTCACGATGCTGAAAGATATATTACAGAAAGTTAGACCTGACCTAAAGAAAAGAATTGATGCCTATGAAGGAAAAAAAAAAGGTACATTTATTTAATCTGCTGTTCAAGAACAGAACTGGGGTATTTTGTGAGTTTTATGGCACCATCCTTGGCAGCTTAGAAGTCCAGTGATAAGGGAGAGACCTTATGGTATCCTAGGATAGGCAGAACAACTCTGGAGAACTCTGATTTCTGAAGGTTTCTGCTACTTCACTATCCCATCATGGATTCTTGTATCTATCCTTGAAGTATGTTCTGTGCCTTGTAAATGGTCTTCTTCTGCCTTCTCTTTGCCTTAAATGAAATTTATCAGTTCAGGAGAAAGTGCAGTGCTGGTTTTGGACCAGCATAATTTCCAAATCACTGCAAGAGACAAGAAGTGACAGGTGACTTGGGGAAACTTGTGTAGGGAGATTGTCAGCACTGTCTTCTGTTAGCCAGGCCCTTTGCTCTCAGTCAAAGGACAGTCTCCGAAGAGCAGTCATTTGGCTAAAGTGTAGCTTTCTGTAACCAGATTGGAAATTTCAAGGACTTCAGTATATCCCGGCTGTTGCAGCTGAGGTGTTCCTCTGGGAAACAGGATGTCTCAGTCAATAACAACTTCCTTCTGAATGTCTCAGGACATAAGTTTCCTTAGATACATTTAAACAGTCCATGCAGTACTCTGCAGAGCTACCTAGTGGTTTTCCCTGCAGATCTTGGTGCTGCTGTCCTCTGCTGGTGTCTCTAAAAGAGCAGAAGGTAATTGCCAATGGAGGCTAGTGCAAGCAAGTCCTGTGTCAGGAGAATGGCTTTCTAGTAGTATTGTTATTACATTGTCCTCTTGATAAGTAGAAAAAAAGGATGTTGTGTAGAGCTTGTTGCTTAACAATTAAATTTCATTTAAACACATTTTTGTAACTTGTAAAATGAGTCCTGTAATTTTGTTTCCTTGGTTAGAGTCAGGGATTTGATGATTTCTTCACTTTTTTCAGAAAGTTGTAGTCAAATAAGTGCTCTGAGGAGATCTTTCATTATGCTGGTATTTTGCATCCTTGCCTCCACTCACACAGTAAAGTTCTCTGGAGAAGAGACAGTAGCCTCAGAAGTAAATGGACCAGCATTTTGTACTATTGTACAAAAATGGGTCTCCTCTTTCACTTACGTATCCCACAGTGGAGATGCTGGTGAATGGCTTGCCTGAGATGACTACTCACATTCAACCTCCCATTATCTGTATCTTGCTACCAGTAAAAAGAGCAGAGGAGCAGAGAAGCAGTGGAGCACAGCCCTGAATGGCTTCTATAATAACCATCAGTCTGTGAAACTGGAACTGTGCTTGGCCCAGCTCTACAAAATGCTGGTGTCTCACTGGTGTGAAAACCCCCTCCAGCTCACTCCTTGTTCTGGCTTTTTGAGTGTTGAAATATGCACAGTGGAAGATTTATCCTTTTAGTTCCAAAATGTTTTGTTTATCTTCTCCTTAGAAAATTATTCTAGGGAAGAAGTCCGTTATCCTGTGTCTGTGTCTGCACATCCAGAGGAACAAGGAGCAGAGGGGGAGGCAGCAAAACAGGTGAGAAATACCTCAAGATTACCTTTAAAGTATTTATCCATCTCCTGGGAGAGGGAGCATAAATTCATAACACTGAGCAGGTGGAGCAGCCAAGATGGAGGGGCTCTGGCTCTATATGTAAGCCTTGGAACAATTCCTATTTTCCAAACAAGATCAGGCCTTCTTTGTGGGGACCTGATTGTCAGCAACCTTTTAAGCAAGAAATGAATGAACAGTTGAGTGAAGAAAACCAATCTTAATGATAATGGAGACTGGGACATTAAAGTCCTGGCCAGGGTACTCCTGGACAGATGTGAAGGGAATAGCAGAACCTGCTGCCTCACTGGAATTGCACAAGGACCCTCAGAGGAAATGGTGAGGTGCAGGAACTTCTCCTATGCACATGCAAATTTGTGTTTCTGGATCCTTTCTCCCATGTCAAAATCATATCCTGACTGAAGAGAGAGAGGAGGAGGGGTTCAGGGAGACAATGCAGATTCCTCTTCTCTCTACCTAAATTGTATCCTTAGGTTTTTCCTTTCTTGTTTCTTGGCTTTTGTGATTTTTTTGTGCTTGGATAATGATGAACCAGCAACCTGTATATAGTGTATTTCCCTTTTGAATGCTTGGTTCTGCTTTCCTACCTGCTTTTTTTTTTTGTTTCTGCAGGATGGGAAAATATATAAGATGAAAAATAACCCCCATGGTTACTGTTTAATTCTTAACAATTACATTTTTAAAAATCCACTTCACAATAGAGAGGGAACATTGCATGACGGAGGTAAGTACTTTTTAAATCCAATTACTGGTTTGGGTTTTTTCTCTGATAATTCTCCAAAACAATTATCTAATCTTTGCTGTGAAGAAGAATCATGTCCATGGTACTCCTTGGCCTCCAGATACTGGAGTGGCAGTCAATGTACCAACTGGAAATATGCCACTCCCAACATTTAGCTATGGCTTAAAGAAGGATCTATTTTTTGTTCTAGGAAAAAGGCATTGTCTTAACTGGTTATACGTACAACTACTGAAAAAGTGATTCTTATTCCACCTTTCCAATTTTTGATTGTTTTTAGTTCTTAGCTATCATAGAAAAATATTTTAAGTCCTCAAATTCTCTTCAATGCTCAAATAAATGATCTGTAACTTTCCTTAAAGCCTGCCTTCCTGAAAGTCACTTTTAAGATAAACAAGAGTAAAAAAGTAAAATCAGATTCCTGAAAGGACATGTCACAGATATTTTATCTCTCTATCCAGCCCATTCACAGGCTGCTTTCTTCCCAGATACTTTCTCTCTGCCCACACAACAATTAGGCCACCATTTGCTGAGAAGTCTTCATAGCACTTGTGAGCAGGTTACTTTGATTTCCTTCTTACGGCATCGACCATTCTCACAGAATGAGGGACCTACTTCATTTAAGAGTGGCAGAATTTGTCATTCTAAAGAGGTGGCACTTCTTTAACTTGCCAGGTGTCATTCTTAGGCACCTGAGACTACTATGCAATGCATAGTTAAAGCTTGCTTTAACATAGTAAATGTCACTAATTTGTACCAATACAACATAGAATCTGAAACCTGTTTTTGTTCTAGAGAGCATGAGTCTTAACCCAGTCGCATTAAAAAAAAATAAAATTAGGTAAATTAGGCATTTGGGTTTTTCTAACAGGATTTGGCAGGTTAAGAGCCAGTCAGATGATTTTACTGGTGGGATTTGAACACTTCTGCTAATATCTGATCTACCACACAGACACAGACACTGATGTGTCAGCATCTTCCTTGTCACTCTGTATGTTTAACAAGTTCCTTCTGATTTTTTCCCCAGAGGCTGTGAAGAGGGTTTTTAAGTGGCTTCAGTTTGAGACAGTTGAGTACATGGATCTAGAAGGAAAAAAAATACGTGAGACAGTTAAAGAATACAGCAAAAAAGATCACAGAAATATGGACTGTTTTGTTTGCTTCATTTTCTCCCATGGTGAAAAAGACAAAATAAAAGGTGTTGATGATGACTGCGTAAATATTGAAGAATTAGTCTCCTGCTTCACTGGAACTAATTGTCCTACTCTCGCTGGCAAACCCAAGGTGTTTATCATCCAGGCTTGCCAAGGCTCTGGACATCATCCATCTGTTACAGTTGAAGCAGACTCTTTTGGACATCTTGAGGTGGATGCTAGTCCTTCGACTTCCATTCCTGATAGGGCTGATATTCTGATTGGCATGTCTACAGTGGAGGACTACTTGTCCTTTCGCAGTAAGACTGGCAGCGTTTACATTCAATCCCTCTGTAAGAAGATGGAGTTGCTTTGCCCACAGTAAGTACTATTTCTAATTCTTGTATATTTGGGGTATTGCAGACATGCATACTTAAGCATGCTGTGCTGAAACATAGTGGTTTGCATTTGTGCAATTAATGCTTCTCACATGCAGGACAGTGGACAACAGTATTTATTTTGCAACTGGGCACTGTTAGTCTTCTACAGATGAGCCAAAGTATAAGTGACTTCCCCTGATTTTCCTGTGACAAAACCAGGGTTGTAGTGCTGCAGCATTACACACAAACAAGTGTATTTGTGTGGTTTTTAACATTTTTTGACTGATAAATTATTCTTCTTCCAGTGACACCTGATTAGAGGTGAATTTGTTGAGTGATTACATAAACAAAACCCCCCAGTGTTTTGTAGGCATACTTTTCATTGTTGCCTCCCACCCATCTTCCTCATAAACTTCATTTAGAAAAGAGAATTTCCCTTCAGATACCATTTTCTCATGGCATCCAGAAGAAGACATGGAGAATGTATAGGTTTGTTTCATCTTGGTGACCTCTTCTGGCTGTAACCAAAGCAATGCTACATGAAGGTTGCTTTTATTTCCTCCAAACACACTGAATTCTGTCATTATTTAATGGAATGTGCAATTTCAGTGGCAATAGGATGAGGAAGATACCAGCCTTCCCTGGGAAGCCACTTTACTGGGGCAAACACACAGCACCCTTCTTGTATGAGCTGCAAGTACCATGTGTTTCAATGTAACTTCTCTTCCTTTTTGTTCAAGGCGCATGGATCTCACGGCCATCCTGACAGAAGTGAACAATGAAGTAGCAGGAAGAGAATTAGAAGGATCTAAGCAGATGCCAAAGATAACATCAACACTACTGAAGCAACTGATCTTTGAAGTTCCACAATGAAAAGTAGACAAATAAGAATACACACGATTAGGAATGACATCTGGAGTGGGCTTGGACATGGAAGAGAATTTGCATAAGAAATTATCTGGATCCATGTAGTAGCCCCAGCCCCTTAAGGAGGCATGGGACTTAAATTTTCCAACTTCCATATTGAATCAGTCTTCCGACACCTGGATCAGTTGGGTAAGGGTGTGGAAAACTACAGATCATTTTTGTCCAGCAGAAGAAGTGGAATATGTTTAGTCTGGGTTTCAAGTGAGAAAGGACTTTCAAGTAATATTATAAAAGTTACTGGAAATGTCAAAGAAGCCCCATTTGTGTCTGAGTTGTTTTAAGTCCCTAAAATCTGAAAAAAAGAAGAGATTCAGAATGCTGTATGCATTCCCAGGCAGCATGTGTAAGGTTGTAACTGCCTTACCCAGAGGTAAATAATTGTCTGTCTTCATTATGATAGTTTATGATAATGATTATGTTAGTTTGGTTCTTTTCTTCTAAATATTTGGTTTATTTGATGACAATCATTTACTTGAATAAGCAGCCCAACTGTATAAGTTTTTCAATAATAAAAGTTCTCACTTTGTTATTTGTCAGAGCTCTCAGGGCACAGTGTGTCTTGAATGACTGTGGAATACTAGAAGTAAGCTGTGTAACTGTGTTTCTGTTATAATAAATTCTCTTCGTTTTTATATCACCTCAGTTTGCAGTGTGTTCCTCTCTTGGATGAGCTTTCTGAGGGATAGTCAGCACTTTTACCCCAGCAGAAGTAATTTAGCTCTTGTTGGAGTGTTTCTTGGCAGCCACTCCGAGGGGCAGCAGCTGGAGAGATGGTAGGAAAGAATAAGTTCAGGACTGTCATGATAATGGCAGTTGATGCCAGTAGAGCCATTCAGTAACTGCTTCTTCAGTGAGAAACTTGTTGGAAGGTGGAAGCTGCTCCAGAAGTGAAGTTGTAAATCTATAGCATTTCTATTCCTCATATTTCTGTGTCAGAGTTCAATACACTCAGACCAAGTTCTTTCAGCTATTCTACATGAGGAGGAATTCAAACCAATTTTAATCAAATTTAATTATTTGGTATCTTTGGGGCTACACAGGATTTTGATTTGGTAGGGTAAGACAGCTACATAGGTGTGCTATCCGTCATGACCCTGGACATTCCCAGTCATGGTGGAACGTGGGAGGAAGCCAGCTCAAGCCCATTGCTCTTTTCAAAGTTTAAATGTTTTATCAGTTGCCCAGGTTTTATACTTTTATGTTGGGTTTGGGTGAGCCACTTCATGGTGGCCTGGCTTGCTCAGGAAGACATTATTCCTTTTAATTGTCTTAGGGTACCTGATGATTCACAGGTGCAAATGTCTTCTCTAAGGTCACCCTCCAATCTCCCTGGTGTTGAGGTAAATTTGGCTTTCTTTATTATCTGTTCTTCCCTGAGATGGTGTGGGTTTTGTCCTTCTCCTCTGAGCTGTCCTCCACTAGACGGAGGGCTATAGAGGATGCTGATCAGTCACACCCTGTGATTTAAATTGATTTGATTTTGTTCTGCCTGTTAAAATCCAGCCACTTCCATAGTCTACCATTATCACTTGCGGATGAAGACCTACTCAGAGGAAGAGAAAACCCCATCAAAATCCTTCAAAGAACTGCAGAAAACAGCCATAATGTGAACTTATACATAGGTCATGCAGCAATCAGGGAAGGAGAAAACACACTTTTTGTGGTTCTGAACCAAGTCTGCCTGGTAGGTTTTTGCTTGGATTTGTGTCCCTCCCACAGAGCTGAGCGATAAGAAGGAAGTCGGTTCTGCAATTTCCTGACTCTTTTTTCTCTGTAGTACAAGCTAGAGAAAGGTGAAGGGCAATCACTTTTTCTCTCTGAAGGCCCTCAGCTTTATTTTTTACTTTGCCTTTTCCTTCCTCCTAGCTCACGGCTGGGAGGCCAAATCCAGTCAAAAGCCTGGCACTTAATTCTGTTTTGTTTTCAGAGAGCAGAAGCACTGCCACCAGAAAGCGGAGCCAGAAGTCTGGTAGGAAAGAAAAGCTGGTGAGTTGAAGTCCTGCAGACTTAAACTGAAAGCAGGCAAGATCAGAGTGGTGCTATTTGAAAAGGAAAACACTTATGAGAGTTGGGGAGGACTGCTAGCTGAAGAAGAGATAATGCTGTCCAGGGGCATGAGTCCTTGCCCAGTTATTCACATTTTGCTACTTATTCTTTCAGTTTAACAGCAGTTTCCCAGAGAGCTCTTTATGCCTACTTCCTGTGGGAAGTTTATCATTCACCCGAATGGTTTTAGGATGACTTGAAAATGTGCTGCCCTTAGGACAGGCTGGTGGCACGTATGAGGATGCAGCCTGTATTCAGCTGGCTGCCAGCTTCTCCCATTGCATGGGCTGTGATGAGACACCCACCACCAGAGTACTCCCACCATCTGTGTAAGCTCGTTCAGCTCTCAAGACCAGGCGGCAATGTGAGCAGCCACGCCCCAATACACGCCGTTCCCCAAGGAACTGCGGGGTGTTTCGCTCCGGAAGTTTAAATAATGCAGAGGAAAGCACCGCCCCGGGCCGGGCCCCGCGTCCTACGCGGCCATGGAGCTACCCCGGGGGCGGCTGCTGGCGATCAGTGAGGAGCTGGATGAGGCTGAGCTGGCGGCGCTGAAATTCCTCAGCCGGGAGCACGTCCCCAGGAGGAAGCTGGAAGACGCCCGGAGCCCGCACGACTTCCTCGAAACGCTGCAGGAGATGGGCGTGCTGGAGGCCGGGAACCTGGCCTTCCTCAGGGAGCTGCTCTACCGCATCGGGCGGATCGACCTCCTGGTTGCCCACCTGGGCTCCAGCCGGGAGCAGGTGGAGAGGGAGCTGCGGGCGCCGGGCGGGGCGCGGGTGTCGCCCTTCAGGTGGGTGAGGGCGCCGGGCTGGGCTGGCCCGGCTGCCCGCCTCATTCTGTCCGGGACAGACCTCACCTCCTCTCAACACCAGGCTGAAGGGTTTGACTTCAGGCGGTCCTGCGACTTGTGTCCTCCATCTAAAACGGAAAAAAAGGGGGAATATGTGCTGGGGGGACAGTAGACAAGAGGAGCAGGGCAGAAGTAAGGAGTTAAGTTGTGCTGGGAAACACGATGAAACAACGCCCTCTACTTCTTTAGGTACTTGCTCTTTCACCTGTCTGAAGATACCACCGAAGATGAGCTGATGTCTTTCAAGTTACATTTGGTCGAAGAATTGCCAAAAAGCAAGCTAACCCGTGGGACTGTAAGTGTCTCTTCAATACTTTTAAAAAAGTATTACTATAAACCATAGAGGCAATTGTGTTGCTCATGGAGGAACGAGAGTCACTTTTCTTTATGGTGTCACTTGTACGGTGAAAACAGCATAAGAAAAAGGGTGTCCCTGGGTGCATATGGGACTTGTTTGTGCTGGTGTTGGGCACAGCTTTTGCAGCAGAGTCACAGCCAGCAGTGCCAGGTGTTCCAGGCACTGAGGCCATCACATCCAAGCACCACATGGGACTCAGGGCATTCAGTGGCTTTAATCAACAAAAAACTCATGAGCACGTTGACTTGTCTTGCCCAACAGACCTTTTTTTTTCTTTTTTTTTTTTCTTTCTAAGACATTATCAAATAGAGAAAGTGACCTGCTGTGGATATTATCTTATGGTTTTCTTTTTAAAGGCAGAAAATACAGATCTAAGCAGCAGATTCTTCTAAAGGCTAAGTCAAATTAGTTGGAATTTACAAGCAGCCTTGCAGGAGATCCAGTGCTTTTATGCTGTCCCAGCCTGCAGTTCTGACACTCCTTGGTACTTTGTTCTGTCTAATAAAAGTTTTGAGGATTTTCCTTCTTTTCTTAGAGGAGAGACTGTGAGAGCTGTTCAAGTAAATTCTTGGGGTGACCACTGTGCTCTGCCACTCACTGACAAGTTTCTGTCCCTTGGGTCCCCTTTTACTTCAGAGCAGCCTTTACATCATCATGTGAGGTTACACCCTTTTTACCAGTGCTTAAGGTGGTCACTGCACTGATTCTTCGGTTTCAGTTGAATGCACAGTAGCCACTGAAAGCTGAATGAAAGCAATCATCAAAAATATTATTACATATTCCTGTATTCCCATATTCCTGGGTTAGATCTTGGCACCTCTGAGCTACAGAAAGGAAATGAGTATGTTGAGAAGTTGGTACATAATAGTACTTGTAGATTTTGTTGAACTAGGATTCGTTGGCTCAGCTGAGGTCTCCCCTGAGCTCCCAGTCAGCTGGATAGACTCTGTGGGTCTCACGTTGTGCTGTCACTACATTAAAGCTTAGGTGTACATGCTGCAGCTTCACTCCCAGTGGCAGCATGGAGGTGCCCTAAGAGCAAACTGTCTTTCTGATTACCCAGACAATGCTCGACATTCTCACCGAGATGGAGAAGAAGGGCCTTCTGGGGAAAGACAACCTAAGTATGCTGAAGAGTCTCTGTGAAAAAATTAACATCAGCCTATGGAACAGAATCGAAGATGGATTAAACCTGTATGGTAAAACAGAACAAAACAATCTCTTCCCTGTAGTTATTCTCAAATTGATGTACAGGTATTGTACAGCACTAATGATGAATGCTTTGCAGGCCAAGAAGAGATGCTCAAAACAGAGGAAGGAAGGGGAAGCACAGGACGCCCTGAGGGACATCTGGTGTCATCTGTAGCCCCTGATCCTCCTGGCAGTTTTAATTCTTCCCAGGTAAGTTAGTTTATTTCCTAGAAACATCATCATTTTATCTTAGAAGAGCTCATCCCTCCATGAAGTGAACAGTTGTTCCAAGACCAACCGTTAAAAGCATTGTCTAGAAAAAGAAAAATGCGTAACTCTGCATCCTTTATTCTGAAGCTGTCACAGGCACAGCTGCTGCAGTGTTGTCCTTCAGAAATATCTGCAAGGGTAGCCTGACTTTGGTTGTTCAGCAGGACGCTGTCCTGCACAGACTGCCAAGGGCACTGCCAGGCCCTGGGACCAAAGCTGTTGGGGGAGAGCTGCCTGGAGAGGAGACCAGCTGGCTCTGTACCCTGCTCTGCCACTCCCAACAGCTAAAGAGCACTTGGAGGAGAGCTCAGGAGTATCATCAGGAGTCTTTCTTTTCAGCTGCTTGAAGCTTACAAAATGACCAGCCGACCCTGTGGAGTGTGCCTGATCCTGAATAATCACAACTTTGCAAAAGCTAGAGAAGGAGTGCTGGAACACAAACATATGAAGGATCGGAATGGGACAGATGTGGATGCAGGTACAGTGAATGTTAAAGATGAGTTTGTAAATCTTTAAAAATAGAAACCTTGTTTCTCTTTCTAAAGGTCTGAATTTCAGCCTTCCCTTTCTAGGATTACTTTTGTTGTAGTGGTTCCGTTGGCTCTGTTTACTGTGCTGACAAGTCCTAATCAACACGTCAAGTTTTTAGTGCCTGACACTGAACAATTAACTTGCATTTTGCAGTTTTACTGAGGTTACTGCAACCTTAAGCAGGACTCTGAGCCTGGACTTTACAAGCTAGGCTAGCTTTCCATCAGCCTTACGCATACTAATTCTAAAATACACAGAATTATGCAACAAAACCTTTTAATGACAATTAAGGGAACTCAGTAGAGATATGATTAGTGATTAGACTACTAGAGTATTTTCAAACCAGGAATGTAGCTACGTGGATGTAGTTATGTAGCAGATGACCATTGATGTCTAGAAATGCAATTTGCAATTGCAGAGTCCAAGCTTCGTATAATGTCTCCAATTTCCCCTCTCTTTGCTTTCCAGCGGCTCTGAGAAATGTCTTTAGCAAGCTTCATTTTAGAGTAGAAGAATATAGAGACCTCACTGCAGAAGAAATCCGTAAGACTGTGAACATCTTCCGGAGTGAAGACCATGAGGACAAGGACTGTTTTGTTTGCTGTATCCTGTCTCATGGGAAAAAAGGCATTATATATGGTGTTGATGGGCAGGAAGTACCTATCCGGGAACTGACCACTTCTTTCACTGCACAGAATTGCAATTCACTTGCTGGAAAACCTAAAGTTTTTTTTATTCAGGCCTGCCAAGGTGACGCTTTCCATAAAGGTGTGACCATCGAAACAGATTCTGGAGAGCAAGATTCTTCTGTAGAGCGGTATGCAAGGTTTCAGCTGGACTGCATCCCTGCAGAGGCAGACTTCCTCCTGGGCATGGCCACACTACAGGATTTTGTCTCCTACAGAAGTCCCAGGGAGGGAACCTGGTACATACAGGCACTGTGCCAGCACCTGGAGTACAGCTGTCCTCGGTACCTATGTTTCCATAAGCTTATTTTTGTTAACACCTAAATTTTCCTTCTGGATGACAGGAATTTGATTTAGATGCAGAAGTAGATGATATGCAGTGAGAATGCTCATCCAGAGTGAAAACAGCGATGTAGGACAGAGGAGCACCATGCAAACTGTTCGATTTAGGCAAGTGCTCTAAAGCCTATTAAAAACAGGAGCACTTAGCACTGGGGTATATCAGGAGATTAAGAATGTTATTTTGCTGATGTTAACTGCCTAGTAGAAACTGTACTTGTGTCTTTGCAGAGGGGAAGATGTTCTCACCATCCTGACAGCAGTAAATCGAGAAGTGAGCAGAAAAACTTGTGAGCGGGATGCAAAGAAGCAGATGCCACAGCCCAGTTTCACGCTGAGGAAGAAGCTCATCTTTCCTGTCAACTGAATGGGAGGGAACTGCATGGCCGAGGGAGCTGCTGCAACCTGGAATTGTCTGGTTTCAGCTCAGAATTCAGTCCAGCACAAGAGACATTCAGTGCCTGCTCTTAGCAGAAGAGCAGGTATTTTTAACTGATAATATGACTGAGGAGAAAAAGCCATAATAAATTTGTATTAATGCATTAATTTGTATTAACAGTTTGTACTTGAGACCATCTCTGATCTCTCTCAGTGGCTTGCTTGCTAAAATACACTGTTCTCTTACCAGCTGTACCACATTGCTATTGCTTTCATAAGGTATTTTACAAGGCAACTTTTAGAAGACAACCATTATAAACCTTGTGTGCTTTATGCCTAACTTTTGCAAAATAAAGGCAGGAGTGCTGTAAATTTTATAGGCTATAATCAGCTCACATCTGTGTGTTTTGTTACTTGTCCCCATCACTTAGAATCATTCATTCTTAGTGGCCTGGCACACTTCAAGATAAAGTTAAGCATTTGTCATCTGGCATCCTCAAAAGGATGTGTCTGTGACCTGGATTTCAGGGTATGCTCTACATAGAATAGTCTCAACAGTGGAAATCAGTTGCTGTAGTACAGCTTCATGGTTGAAGATGTCCAGTTATCCTACATTCACCTACCTTGCTGATCTTTGAGTCTTAGTTCTAAGCATAGGAAAAGTCACTAGGTAAACACTCAGCTCCTTAAAACATTTTCTATTGCCTCCCAGGGTGAGCGTGCACACAGAATTGCTTCAATGTCTACCCCCATTTGTCACAAATCTGTAGAGCTCACATACCATCAGCTACTGAGATGATAAAACAACCATGGTGCTGTTAGCCAGTGCTGCAGTGCTAACACTGTTATGCTAGAAGAACACACTAGCTGCTGTAAAAGAGGGGAGGAAAAAACCCCAAAGCACCACCTATGCAGGAAACCCTCTGAGGTACCAGAAAATATGAACAGATTCATTTAAATCACTTAAATACTTAATCATTAAAACACTTAAATACTGTCTAAATCAATTTACTGGCTTCTAAAGCCACCACTTCTGCAGCTCCCAACTCACTTCACTAAGCTTGTGTACAGTATAATAATCACTATAACTTTTAGCCACAAAAAGGCCCCATTTTAGGTTTGTTACAGAACACTGTAGTAGAGAACATTTGAAAATTTGGAACAAACCACAGAAGATCAACAATATACTGGAAAATGCCATGTTATACATGTTTATTATCAAATTTACATTCCACTATGAAACAACAGTAAGTGCAAAAAGCAGATGGAAAAAATACCATGAAAATCCCAGACTGTTCAAACATTGTGTGTAATCCCCTCATATAACAGCCAAATGAAGCCCAAATGTAATTATTCTCCTTCCCTCTCTGTTACTGTTTGACTGCAGTAGATGTTTAACTGATCACAGGTATTTTGAGCATGCAGGTATCACTGAGTTTATCAAAAACTAACAGTGAAACTAGAAAGCTTTAAGTTTGTGCTTTAAGACAATTGGAATAAAGTAAATATAAGAATTCCCTTTTGTCTCTTTTAACTTGCACAAGCATGGTTAAGTTCTTTCTAGCATCCGTGTTTGACTCAAACCTGCAAGATAACAGAACCTTGCCAATATGTAATTCTCCATTCATCCTAGGTCTACCTGTACTCAAACAAAGGATCTGGTGCAGGATGTCATGCTGTTTTGTCACCTCTCACCTCTCTTATGGGAGAAAACAAAAGCCAAATCATTCCTAGAATCATGGTAACTTCTAAAATGTTCTCAGAAACACATGTTATTTAAAAAAGGTTTATCTTCTAGGTTTTGGCACAAAAAGGTAAACTTACAAGAAGTATCAATTTTCCCTATTACTTCAAGCCAGGCACATATATCCAAACTGTGCATAACCATCCAAAGGCATAAATCCATGACAGAATTTCAACAACACTGCACCACAGCAGCAACCAACTGGGTAAACACACACAAACACCATGGTATAGAGGTTCTTCCATTTTCTTTTTGCCTTACGTAAAGTACTTGATGATACACCTCAGCTACAGAACAAACCAACCTCAACGTCCTCAACACTGTTTGAACTGAGCCAGTTTATATTGCTGGGCTATGGAATAGCGAGGCGTCCCCAAGAGAAACATGCATTTCATTTATATGCTTGTAGATTAGTTTTACCTGAACCACGGTCTGCCAAAGGAATTCTGCCTTAGCTGATTTGCTACTCTGCTGATCCAATGACTGGAGTTATCTTATTAGGCCAGTTAGAAATGCAGCATAATACCTTCAAAACTTTATCTGTAACTCAGATATTCCTACAATAAACACATAAAATGGACGGACTTTTGACATGCTATACACTTCTCTGCTGACATCAAACTGTCTAAGCTTTTGCTAATTTGTTTGCCTGGAAGCTACAGATACACGGCAGACATACCCGTCTCAGGCCACTGGAGACCAACACTGCACTCCCTCCTTTCACTCTTACCTTATGTAGCTAGGCAAGACACCATGAGCAGCTAAGTACATACAAACATAAATACTTACATGAAAAAATTAAATATTTTTCATTAAAAAAATTTAACCCGTATATAGTCTTTTAAATAAAATTCACCTTTTGTAAGCGTAAGGTTTTGCTTAGAGAGCAAAAGGCAACTCCAGGAGTTCCGGAATATTTCTGTGCGCTGCTGACAGACAAGCTTCTGCTAAGAATCCCTGTGCAGGTTTCAAGTGGTTACTCCTTTTCCTTTTACAAAACAAAAATATCAAGAGTCATCAGAAGATCTGTAGAACTGTAAAATCAGAAAGGCCACGTTACAAATTTCCTATAAACAAGGCTAAGAAGCTTTCTTTTCCTGCCCTACTCCACTCACCCCTGCAGCAATGAGGGTGCTGATTATGGAGGATGTGCCTTAGGGCAAATGCAAATCAGCGTAATTGCACTGAGGCTTCACACCACACCCCCAGACAGCTGCCAGCTACACCCCACTTACATGGTAACAGACAAGGTAAACTTAACTGCTTAATCTAATTGTATGGAAACAAAAAATTTTATAATGTTGATAGGTACAGTGAAAATTTACATAAAGACTAAGAAACTGTTCCTATTCAAGTCACTAGCAAAGACAACTTTTTCTTAAGTTACACAAAACATCTGTTGTAGATTGCTCACTTATGATTAGAACCTTGGACAGGAAGAAATCAAAAAAGCAGCATGGGCAGTAATGTATTGATGATTAACACTCAGAAACCAGATTTCTAAAATGAAATTCTTTTTTGAGTTGGAAAGTCTGCCTCAGCTGTGTTCAGAACCATATTCCCTCACTGATTGCTGGATTTCAATATTCATTAAAATGCTACAAAGAACACCAGCTTTTTTCTTCCTGTTTCTGTATAGAGACTGGCAAATTTTGCTCTTAGTGAAATATTTTAAACAAAATTCTGCATAAAATGAGAAATAAATGAATGAAAGGCATAAAGTTTACTGGAGAACTCTCAAATATACAGCATGTGTAACTTGGCAAGACGAGGCAGTTTTCTGAACTTCCAACACTTTCCTTTAAGTAAATGCTCTCTATTTAAGTCTTTAAGAAGAAACCCTGAATCAAGCACCTAGGGTTTATTTCCTTTTGCAGTGCTGAAATGTGCCTGAGATATTCGTGTGTGTGTATGTGTGTGTGCGCGCACAAAACTATCCTCATTTAAATAGATGCACACTACACTTTGGAAAGATTTCTCAGCCTGACGTTTTCACCCTAATACACACTTTCCTGCTTCTTAATTCTTATTCATTGCACATTTCTCTGTGTGCTTTGCTCACAAGCTCTGGAAAGAAATTAACTTCTGTTAAGACCTCATTAACACAATTGCACTCTTTCAAAATATAAATCCTGTGTTTGTAAACGGAAGTATTACTTTCTTACACAGAGCTAAAGGTTCTCTCTCCTGCTTCTCAAAGTGAGCAGGAATTCAAAAGAGCAAAGTTTCTGAAATGGAAAATAAAATAATAAAAAAAAAATCCAAGTTTTCATATTTGTTTGCTACAGAGAGGAACTTGGGCTGATAATGCTGGTCAGACTGATTGTTATTTTAATATTATATTTAAATGATGTAGCCTGACTGCAAACAACTAGTAAATACTATGGCGGTATGGCGGAAAAAATAAAATCCCTACACATACAGGTTAAAGGGTTAAAACACTGAAAATGTCTACAATAGTCTTCACTTCTGACTAAGTTAAGACAAGATGCTGAAGGGGGGTCTTGAAATAAAGCTTTGGTTTTACCTTTCTATCTCCCATAAAAACCTTCTTCCTCAAACCCAAGCAGTGTTCCTCTGCTCCTTGGTCCCAACACTTGTCTCTCCCACATTTTAACATGCACATGCCTTCTCCAACTCTTCTGTAACACACCTAACAATACCTGTACTGGATGTTCATCCCTCAAATTTTATTTACTGTGCTCTAAGTCAAACACCTTTCAGGCCAGTTAGTCTTCCTTTACTATATTCATTTTTGATGACTGTGTGCAAACAGGAGCTCCCAGTGCTCCAATCATGGCTGGAAGGCTCTGGTTTCTTCTCAGTCCTGCCATTAGGTTGCTACCTGCATTTAAAAACCCAGCTGAGTCCTGCCTCCGCAAGCCAGCCTCTGGCCCCTGATTCTTGCCACGATCCTGTGTTTCAGGGGGCTTGATCACCCTGGCAATGCCCAGCCTCTTCAGTCTGTCCACGAGGTTCATCTTCTGCTGGCCTACGTCTGGGACATTACGGGAGGGCTTTAGGCCATACATTTCCTGCAAGAATGTTTCTGCTGGTCGAGAAGCCAGGAAATTCTCTGAGTGATGCACTCGAGGCTCAAAGAGTGGAGGGGAAGGACAAGGTGAACGCGAAGGAGAATTTGGTGGAGTAGAAGGAATGGGAAGAGTTCGAGGGGATTGTAGCAAAGGCAGTTTTTCTAACACGGGGCTGTCGTAAACCTTGGCAGAGATGCCTCGTTCTTGCAAAAGTTTAGCCAGGCTACTTGTGCTGCTGAAAGTAGTAGTCGAGTCTCTTCTGTTGGTAAGAAATTCTCCAATACTGAGTCTGTAAGGAATGGCTGGAGTGCTCACTACTGAGTTTCCAGTACTGCTGCCAGTATTCCCCAGTGAAAATTGAGCATCCATGGAGCTGAAAGACAATAAAAATTAAACAGAGAACATACACACATTAGACATTTTTATACCCACTCTTCATTTGCCTTTTAGTATACAGAAGACTCAAGAAAACCTTAACTATTGCTACTAGCGGTGACAGCTTCAGTATTCAGAATTACTGTTCTACAGAGTACCAGTGAATTTACCTTCTGTGATCACCTGTACTCTATTAAATAGAATATTAATATAGTTGTCCAGTAAGTTTAAAAAAATGTAATAGAATCAGAAAATAAATTATCATGGAATCTTTTTTTCCACAATAGCTATATGATACAAGGCAGCTGCTACTTAAGAGTTGAAATTTACTTCAAGTTACCTTAACCTGTTTCACTCTAGAGAATTTCAAGTTTCCCTTTGTAATTTCAACTCTTTTTATTAGCAAGATCCTACATGTTGCCTAACTGCCTTAGTATTTTTTAAACTGGTCCATGTATCAAAAACCAGAAAATAACTGTTAACATCTATGCAGCAACATCCAGGATGCTAGCAGTCCTCATACCTGGGAGTAACTTGAGTGACATCAGATGGGTGAAGGATCCTACAGGTAGTGAAGGTAAATGTGGAATTTGTGGAAGACAGACACTTTCCTGGATTTGAGGCTGCAATGTGAAGAATTTACATCCATTGAGGGTAAAAATAAAGACATACAAAAATGAATCAAAAGTTTAAGACAATGTTATTATCACTGTTAATTTTTGAGTCCTTTTTTTGAAGTAAATAACAAAGACAGGAAAGACAGCATCACCACACAGTCAAATACTTTCCATAGAGAAAAGGACACTGCTAAATAGAATCAGGAAGAAACACTAGCTATACTTCTTACCAGTGAGTGGTACTGCTGCTGAAGTAATAGGTGGCAGGAAAATCCCTGTCACTGGCTTTGCCAACGCACATTTCTTTTCCTCAGGGAAGGACTGTTGTGCTTGAAATGTTATACCTCCTTCACCTTCTTCCTCATCATCTTCCTCCAGGTCAGAGATGTGGTGCACAGTATCATCAGACAAAGGGGTAAAGCCTTTAGTAACAACACCTGGTCTTGGGTCAAGAATGGTGCCTAGGTTGGGTCGAGCAAGCTGCTGCCAATGAAAAAGGGTCTGAGATCCTGGTGTGACAAAAGAGAAGAGATTCAGAGAGCAATTACCTACTACTGTATCGAGTTACAAGAATGCATTATGAAAACAAGTGCAGCTGGCTGGTGCCCACACTGTGATCCACACATCCGCTGGGTGGCAATGCCAAGCAGCAGCAGCAGCCTAACACTTAGCACCCTCTAGGAAAGCCAAACAGAAAGCGATGCTGATGAGCTCGCTGGCACGGAGCCTACCAAATACTATTACTTCCTGTTACTGCACATCATACCTAGTCATACACACAATGATTTAGCTGCCAAATATAAAATCCTTTTCTGCTAATGAGAGGAGGAGGATCATCCTCTTACCTTCAATGGGTTTGACAATCTGCAACTTCTCTGGCAGGAGAACACGGAGATTACTAGAGCTGGCAGAGAGATCTGTGAATTCTGAGTTTGTACTTGGGGAAAAAGAGCTTTCTGTTGGTGTACTGCAGCCACTAGCCTCTTCTTTCTGCTCAGCTAGCAAATGCATTTTTCGGTCCCACTCCTCCTCGAAGAACTGCTTCTCACACAGGTAGTTCTGACGACGCAGGGAGAGCCTGTGCAGAGCTGTGACCAGGTCATTGTCTCCAGGGGTTCCCGGCTGGCCAGGACTGTGAGCGTCTCTGTGAGAAATATCAAATAATAATAGATATTAAGCCCATTAAATTAACTATTTCTCTATTACAAAGCAGTAGTCCAGCCTGGGTTTAGTTTTGAACCAGTTCTTTTCAGAAGAAGGTAACAGGCTGTGCTTCCTACCTCAAATTCTTCTCAGAGCTGCTCCCCGGGGCCATCTGTGCATGGCTCTCCAAGTGGTGCACGCCAGACTGGAAGGGCTTTGCTGTCATAACAGCGCTTGAGCGATTTGATCCAGGGATTGGCAAAGGGGCAGGAAAAGAAGAGAAGCGGCCACGGATGATATTAGCAACCTTGACAGTATCAAACACTCGTTTCTGTTGATCCCTGCGAAAAGACAGGCAAACAAATGTGGTTTTCAGAAGCAAAAAAGATACAGTAAAGAAAAATCTCCGAAAAACGAACTTTGTAAAGTGTACACAGACCTCACGAAAAAGATGTTAAAAAAAAATGACTGCCTAAAACATCCATGTCTCCAGGAGATCTACTCTATTAAGTATCGGAACTACCACTTCTTTACCTGAAAGAGCTGAACCTCTATTGATAACTGTTTTAGACTATTCAGAAGTATATATTTTGTTAATTTAATTTGTATATGCTTTCAGAAACACATACTTAGTTTATTACTTCTTGGTTGGAATTATGAGATCCAGGAACAGGTCTCCAGGGTTTTGAAAACTGTTATGTATCTTTCAGCTATAATGTCATTCGTCCAGCAATTTTTCTATAAGCATTAAAAGGGATAAAAACTAGTCCTGTGCAACAGAGAATTTGGATCAAAAAGTCTCACAAATTAAAGAATGAAATAACATCCTTTTAGCAATTCCCAGATTCTTCACAGAATCAAATAAGAATAGCAGGTTTCAAAATTGAAAAGATTACCAAATACTACAAATATTTTTTTATTTACAATGAAAACATTACAGAGGGAATATATGCATTTATGAAGTCCCAGAAATCAGTTTCACCTTAATTAATACAAGTCTATGGATAAATGTCAAAACAGCACATAGAGATCCAAAAACATACTTTTGCTTGGAGAGAACATATTCATCACCCTGACTCAATTCCTTCCGCATTGTCCCTTCAATTTCTGCTGCAAGGGAATCCTAGAGAAAAATGGAAACCATAAGAGTTGACAAATTAGATTCAAGTATTCCTTCCGATAATTTAATCAGAAAATATCTGTAAAAATTACTTTTAACAATCTGCATTTGTTTGCCCAGTATCAGTATGCTTTGGACAAACCCTTCTGCCTCTGAAGGAAGGGTATGTGGGACAATTTTCCACCATAACCACCCATGTGTAACCAGGATGTGTTCAGTTTCCATTAGCAACATCTGCTTTTTCTTTGTGTTTCTTTCTGTACTCTGTATGTCGGTTTCTTTAGTTAAGATACAATTTTAAGAGCACTTCTTACAAGCATACACGAGTAATTCTGTACACACAGAGCAACCAACCAAAACCCAAAGAATTCCCAGATATTTTGAGTACGTGAGATGCTGTGTTTCTTAAAGAAACGCTGTTGAGTTATAAAATTCATACCAACATCAAACAAGACACTAGCACAACTGAGCATAAGCTATAGAACATGCCAATTCCCTTATTAAACAGAAATGACATATAACATGGAAAAATAATTGCAGTGTCACAATATGTCAAGTGAACAGTTAAGTTCCTAACTAATTTCCTAAATTTCTCACAAGCGTACACATGGAAGAACTGAAAAACCAACAGATCAGCTCCTTTGCCTACTAAAAGTAGTTCTGGCTGCAGCTCCAGCAAAGGCTGCTGTGCTCCTAGAGCTGCTCACTGCCACAGCTGTGTGTGCTAGCTGGTGTGTGCCATGCTAGAGCTGCTGATTACCACAGGAAATGCTCCATGGGACTGTGGGTGGCAGAGACAAGCGACGGAGCTGGCTCTGCTGCGCAGCAACTTCACTTCTTCCTGGGACTCGTGCAACATCCCCAGACACTCTACATTCCGATCTTGCAACTCATGGAGCTGGAAGAGAAGAGAGGCCATCACATGATCTCTTCAGAGAGAAGACACAGTGAAACTGAATGAACTCCGACAGTAGCCTAGAATGGCTGATTCAATACCGCAAGATTCTTCTGGCTGCAGGGCACATGCCCACAACTGGAATGGACAACTGTCAGCCCAGCACCCATAGTGGTTTTTGTGACAAAGCACAACGATTCAAAAGAGGAGAAAGTATGATGAAATTCAAAGGAAAATACATTGAAAAATGCAAATACACTAATTAATGATGCAAAAGAAGCAAAAAGAGGGAACTGCCTTAAAATCTAATGAGTCATGGTAGTGTTGATATAATCAATAATATTCACACTAAAGCACTCTTTTCCTCATAACTAAGACTAGTAAGACCTCCCTATTTGAAACACACTCCTTGCCTTTTATACTCCCGTGATATACAGAAATATTTGCGTAGGCTTAAGTAAAATAATTCTTCTTTTCCTCCAATCATATGACTCAACACAACGAAAGATTAAAATTCTACATAAGTAAAAAGCAGTAGTTCCCATTCTCTCCGTTTTCTTTCTTCTGTATTCTATCCCAAACATTTATCTAAATGTATGTTATAGAAGTCTTAAGTACCTCTGCTGTCAACTGTCTCTGAGCATCTTTGGAGGCTTGCAAGTGAAGTTTCAGCTCCTCCTTCTCAATCACATTCTGAAAGCACAAAAAGATGCTCATCATTTTCTCAGCTGATTTCCCCAAGAGACTGATCCTCTGCCACACTTTCCTGGAACAGCCATTCTCTTGAAGTGCAACCCTGTGGCTTGCCAAGTCAATTTTTGCCTGCTGTAAGCACTGGCATGCGCATGCTGCATGCCACCTGCGTGCACATGGACACCTTATCAGCATTCCCTTACTTCTTTGAGTTTATGCTGAAGATCAACAATCTGGGACAAAAGGGATGAGATCTCTTCCTGGTAGCGAATCACCTCCTCACTCTTCTCTGACAACTCCTCTGTTATCCTGGAAATCTGAGCATTTGTTTGCCCTACGAAACACAAAAGGAACTTAGTTGAGACCTTCTCCCACCAGAAAAAAAAAAAAAGAAAAACCAAACCAAAAACAAAACAAAACCCAGAAAAGGGTAAAACCTAGAAAGGATGAATCAAAGTCAACAACAAACTGCAAAACCACCAACACTCTTAGGATATCAATTCGTAATACATGAAAGAAGGTGCCTTAGAACATCCATAAGGAAAAGACTAACAGTAGGGAGGAGGAAGAAGAAGAGTTAATTTCAAACGCATAAATGCATTATGTTTCTTAATGTGTAACATATTAAAAACTAAGCATGCAGAATCTGAAATAAACATGATCAGTATGTGAAATGACCCCAATAAAACAATTTCAAATGACATAACAAATCATGACCAAGGCCAGACTAGGAATATACTGGAAAAGTCTGGGTGTGACTTAATCTTGTTATTAACTACCACTGTAAGCAAAGGCATATTGTCAAACATGTCAACTGTAACATACATTCTTGATCCTAGTCACTATATATTCCCCGAATTCCCCAAAGATCCACTGAATACAATTCCTTGATTCTTCTTCTTTTTTCTTTTAGCAAGCACTTCACAAAGTGAGATGACAAAGCAACTCCAAGAGCTGAAATATTTTCATGAAGTTAGTCTTGTTTGTACACTTGCCCTGAAAGCATTGCAAAGTCATAAGAAAGTCTGATCAATCTTGCATAAAGGTCACGCCACAACTTTAGTGCTTGTTGTACCTCACACATTTACTGCAGAACAAGGCCCTGCTTATGGGCCTGTGGGCATTTAAGCTTTTTCCTGAAAATGCAAATTTTAAAGCTGTAGGCAACACAGCTTTAGGAGAAGATTTTTTTCTGTGAGTCTAAACTACCTAAACTACCTAGCATGCCTACTCATGCTATAGAATTGAATAAAAAAGTGAACTCACAGACATTCTCACAGAAGGAAAATAGAAGAGCGTATTTGAACTAACTCCTATTTGCAAAAGATGCGTATTTTCTCAGCAGGATCAAAGTAAATTAACCAACTAAGTATCAATTCATAGTATTTAACGGCCATCTGTAACAAGAAAAATAAAGCAGCAACCCGGTCTTCTTTATGGTGGTTATAGAAAAAAAAATATTAAATATAATTTAAGGTTATTATGCACATAGGAAGCAGTACACATCAAATGACTACAGATAAAAAAAGGTATTGTTCTTTATTGTTTCAGAATACTTAGACGCATTTATAAGAATAGCTTCTTTTCAAATAAGCAGTCCCCAAAGCAAATACAAACAACTGCTCTAGACAAATAAAGCCACTTGCTAACTTAAATGCTTTGGTTCATAAAATATATTTTAAAACTAATGTGTTCATAGTTTTAAGAGTCTATACACTGACCCATTTTAGTGCCAAGTGTGCTGAATATACAAGAAGAGTATTTTGTTGATTTTCTAGTGTCTGTAGGCTTCGGTTTAGGAACTTTATGGACATTATCTTTTGTGCTCATTTTCCCCTTCTAAACATGACACACAGAGCTGAATTTGAACACCAGAGTGAAACTTGATGAAATACAGAAACAACCTTGCACTTGGGCAAAGGGCAAGACTTCAATGATTGGCATAAATTACTGAAGCTCATTTTTGGATTCAAGGTTAACTAAGAAGGTTAACTATCCTGCCACTGCAAAATACAGGCTGGATACTCACGGAGTTCTTTGACACAGTCATTGACCAGCTGCTGTTCCTTCTCTTCGTACGTAATGGTTTCTGACTTCAGATGGCAAGCCTTTGAGAAAATTATTTGTTTATCAGTAACAATTTCAGTTCAACTATAATGTTATAAATTTTTACTTCTAAAAATTTTATAAATTTTACTTCTAAAATTCCTGCAACTGAAGAGTCTCCCCTCTCTCTTGAAAAAATTCTATGCAACTGTGTTTTGCACCATAACTTGTTTCCCAGAATTTTACAGGTGGTTTGAGTGAAAGACAGACAGACACACATGAACAAAGCCTGGTCTCTTGGCTTTAATAAAAAATTGTTGCAAAAAGATGTAACTTGGTAGGAAAAGTGAACCAAGACAGAGATTAGAAATAAGCAATTTAATTTGCTTCAAAAAACTTAAGTTTAAAAAAAGTCTTGAAAACTGACTGATGTTAGCCAACTCTCTCATGGCACTGAAAAGCTCTTGGTAGAACAGCTTTTCTCCATATTCCCAACTTGTCTATTTAGACTGAATTTTCTGGGCCAGAGTCTGGGTATCACAACATATCTAAACAATATGAAGCATTCTAAATTCACACTTCTCTTTTGATTGTGAGGATGGTAATATTAAATTTAGCACAGACAAGTCTTCTATACTCAGGACTGTTTGCCACTAAGGGACTCACACTGAAAAGCTCAGCAAATGGTTTTAAAGATTATCCGAGCGAACAGTACATTTACACAAGTGCAGGCAAATACACTTCTTTACACAGTGCTGTCACATGAAAAGAAATAAAAAAGCAAATAGAGGCTCATTGTAGTTGAGGCTAAGTCAGTGAAGGTTATGTTATATCACAGAATGATTAAGCCCTGGCTGGTCTGTAAACTTGTGCAATCATATACAGGCTTAGGAGCAAAATAAAGGTAATCTGACCTCTTTCTTATCCTACAGCACTACTAACATATCCAGTTGGTCTTAGGGAGTTTTAGGAAGAATGTGCATCTCAGGCTGAATATTCTGGAGACAAGATATGGGCAGAAGTGTATTTTGTTGACATAGGAATCTAGTCTAGTACTGGTATAAGAAGCTTATACTGGGAAAGGCTCACATAAAAAAAAAATCAAAGCACCACACACACACACTACAACCCTCACCTTTCTTACAAACAACATCCCCTTTCTTAAAGGCAATTGAAAGAACCCAGCTTTAAACAATGTTCCATTTTACAAGTTCCACTCTTAACTACCAAAGAAAAGACACTGCATCTGTAGATTCCAGTTCTTGGAACCTCTGCTGTTGGTTCCATTTTATAGTCATTTTTTGTCTGGCCATTTAGTTTCTATCCTTCTAACAACACATCTAGTGCCTGTATTCAAGTTTTACACACACAAGAGACCAGTTAAAATAGAGAAACTAATCACATAGTCACAAGTAAGTGTGTTTAAAATAATTTAAGTGGAAGTTTATTAACCCTTAAATATCTTCTGACAAAAACAATGGCAACAGAATGGAATTCCCCAAATACTCCTGCTCATTGCAGTCAGATTTATATCAAAACAACCTGCTTGAGCTTGAGGTCCTGATGTGCCCAAGTACTTTTGCTGGGTGCTTACGTATGTTCCCATGCTTTTTAATGTAATCACAACTGCACCGAGAAAAGACTGCTAGAGGACTCTGGAGACAATGAGGAATGAAGGAAACAGAAGGATGCGGGCACAGAGGGAAAGTGCTGGGGAGTGATTTGCATACAGTGACACAAAACAGCTATGTTTCAAGAGAAGCCCTGATGCCGGATTTTGAACACCCCGATTTGTTTGCACCCAGCACATACAGCACACGCCACCAATCGGATGTACCTTGGACCGCAGAGCCAGGTTCTCCTCCTCCAGCTCTCGGAGTTTATCCTGCAGGACATCCAGCTGCAATGGATCATGGCAGACAGTGAAAGACTCGTTGAAACGCAGCGGTGTGGAACAGCTGGAATCAGTCTCGCTCTCCTCAGAAGCGATGGAGACAACACGCAGCAGGTCATCCTTCTTTGACAGCTCATGCTGCAGCTGGTTAACCTAGGACGAGTGAAGATCACCACCATGTGAAATACATTTGACATATACAATATCATACTGTATTATTTATGCAACCTCTAGAACATCACTGCTCCTCAATAGCTCACACCTCCATTTATCTCACTGGAAGTTTGCAAAATCATAATTTTAGCACTGCAAGGGAGACCGAAAATTCAAGACACCACAAAAATGAACAACAAAGCCTACTTTTTAAATAGTTTACTGCAAAATCATTTTCCTGTTGCCTTGATACATTATTTTATTTCAACATGCTAGCTATCATTTTGGTTATGACCATTACTGTGAGTTGTTGAGTTCCTGAAGAAAATGATTGAGAGACAACTATTTACATGTACAGAGTGGTACCCTCCAGCCTGCACATTAAATGAGCCATAGGACATCTAAGAACAAAAGTAGAGACAGATCTCATTAAGATAAAATCCATTTTGCCTATCTACATTTTTATATGAATACCTAAGCTTATGCCATCCTACAGCTGATTATGAGTACATCCTTGTTACCAGCATACTGTTTTATACAAGTAGCTGAATCAATTTCACTGTAGCTTACACTGCATCTGTTGACCACAGGGTTATTTGTTAACTATTTAATGCTTTTTTTAAGAAAGAAAAGGTTGGATCAAGAATTTGTGCTCGCAGGAAGAGATGGAGTGAAGATCTTGATCAGAATTCACTTTTCCTTACACTTTATTTATTCATTTGTTTACTCTTAGTGTAAGCACCCCATTAACCAGCTCATTTTCTGTCCATTTCCTCACCTGTGAAGTTGTTACGTAGCAGCTCATGTCAGATATCAATCTCTTATTTTGACTTATATTAGTCCATTTTTAGTTTAACAGTGGGAAATCAGACTGATGGTCTGATACCAACCTAATGATACCTAACATTCTCATAATTTCTCAGTAATTACAATATGTTGTCTTCATATACAATTCCTGGATTGCAGAAAAGTGATTGAACAATGATTAGGAGAATGACATCTAAGCACACTTCTGTAGTCTGATCACCCTTTTCACTAAGAAATCATGTATTTCTATTAATCCTCTTACCACCATCATAAATGGAAAAAAAAAGAGATAAACAAAATCGAAAAAAACCCTAAATAAAGGGAAAAAAAGAAAAGCGACCACTCACTCTGTCTAGAGTTTGTCCTAACTGTTCTTCCAGTGCTTCATTCTGTTCCATCAACAGATGGTTTCGCTTAAGGAGGGCCTGTCCAATTCGTGCTGCCAGTTCCAGGTCCCGATCTTTCTGCTCACAAAATGAGAAAAAATGTTTCCTTTTGATCACGTACGGTTTAAATTCAGAGTAGCTTTAGATTCTCCTAGATATTCAATACATCACCACTCTGAGGTCCCACTTCACCCTCAAAGGATCAACACTGTTAGAAAATTATTAATGCTTCATCACCTGGATCCAGAACACATCCATAACTGTGTTTTTTGATACAGCATATTCTCTTCCACAGCCATTCAAAGTAACAGGAGGGGAAAGCACCAAACCTGGGGATGGTTTTGGGTTTTGTGGTGAGTACAAAGATTATGTGGGCTCTGTTGAACCACACACACACACAAAAATCATATTTACTTAGGCCTGTGGCCTTCCCAGTGACACTTTCATTAGAACAGACTGCTCAGCTTAAACACTGGTGAAAGGGTAGAAGCAGAGGGGCAACAGAAAATCAGAAGAAAGCTGTTTCTTTCTTATACTCACTGGCTTCATGGGTGCCCATAATTTTGTTAAATTTTGTTTCTGAGGTTATGCAAGCAAATTGGGCAGCTTCTCATGACCCATGTGTTTGATAAGCAGCTCTCGAAGATAGCCGAATCAAAATGGTCAGCACCTGAACAAAACCCTCCCTCAAATACATTCCCTCAACTGTACTAACACAGCATGACAGAGACAAGCATACCTCAGCTAACAGACGTTTGACCATGTCAGCTTCACCGTAGTCTTTCTGCTCCACATTATCTGTGCTAAGAACTGAAGAGAGACAAACATGCTTATTTTATTGAAGGAAAGACAAGAAAATTGTGGGAAGTGAGAGAGCTGAATTCAGAGGATGTTGTTTATATACAAATACAGTACTTGGTTGATGAAGCTAGCAGAGGCTGTGAAAATGCATCTTCAGCTTCAGAAATGTGAAATACTCATTTGGGAGGCTGATAAATGAGGTATTGAACATTTACACCTTTCAGCAATGTTAACTAAGACTTGAGGTGCTCACACATCCTTCAAATTTAGAAAAAGGAGAAAAATTTCTTAAGAGCAACTTCTTGAATCCTCCAGCCTGCTGCAGAGAGGAGAAAGAGTATATTGGAGCATGTCCAAATACAGTTGAACACATACTTTAACCATGAAGCAAAATTCCCACTAGGCTGTGTGACATCTACATGCAGGAAGTATGGAGATCCGTGAGACTAGTCATGAAAATGCATTTATTAAGGGCTTGATAATCTTGGAAACAATTTAGAAGAAGTGAGATAATGTATGTTCGCAATTTAGATGCGGCAGTAAATGCTATCTTAGTAATCAAGTGACTCCTATGTTTGAGGAGTTTATCGAACTATTAAAAAACTGAGAAACAGTAGAATTGGAAAAACAGGACTGAGTGAGGAATAAGCAAAGCATGAAGAATTTGTGACACCTCTGAACAAAACACAGTGCCAAAACTGCAAAGCATTGGTCTGCTTATGTCCTGATAAAAAGATGGTAGTAACAAAGGCATCTTAATTACCTTGTGCAAATTTGTGAGATCCATCCAAGGAGGAGGAAGGAAGTTCAATAAGAGCTAGAGTGACAGATAATGAAAGATATGGAGGGGGAAAAGAGAAAAAAGAGGAGAAAGAATTAAAATGTAAGGAAATAGATGATTTTCTGCCATGCATCTACCACAGTAAAAAAATAAATGCATGTGCAAACATAGTTTTTTTACTATTAATACTTTCTTAGGCCTTTTAGGGAATAATTTAAACACAACTTCCTTCAGAAGCAGAATTATACATCTCTCTATCAGGTGACGAATGTTTGTGCTAAACTCAACAGCAATTTGCTATTTTCGCTTTATGAAGCCAGGATCATTAAAGTGAAGAAGGGAGCAATATAAATTTCAAAATTACAGAAGTATCTGCTTCAGTTGAAGGTTTAAAAGTTAACCTGTTTCAAAATTAATTCCATCATCACTGAACTGGAAAATGAGATTACTATGGATTCGATCTCAAGACTTCCTTCACTCTTCTACCTTGTTTAAATCTCGTTCTTACTCTGAATACAGAGTATATTGATTATCAGTTCTTCTGTTTTGTTGAAGACTGCAGACTTAGATATGAGATAGCAAAGTGGCAAGCTAAAGTGCACACTAACTTTATTTACATATGTTTCATAAGCTGTCTGTACCCTTTACATACATATTGCCCTCAATTAACCTTGTAAAGCATAACACTACAGCTATGCTAAGATCAAAACCAAGTTGCATTTTAGTGACAAATACTGTTTCTCTAAAAGCCTAAAAGAAAAATACATCAAAGTAAGAAACCAAATGCTTTACATCAGGTAGATCAGTAGACATAAAAACCCAACACATGCTGTTTAAGCATGCAGGAGCTTTGAACTTACAGCACTGTCACTTATTAATTGTATTTCTAAGCAGGGAAGAAACAGAAACTCTCCACTAAATTTAAAGTACATATATATCAGTAGCATAAAATACATTTGGAGTACAATTTTACTGTACTGCTTGGTTACTGATACTGGCTGCTGAAAGGGGACTCCAAACTCATCTAGCTTATCAGTATTTGGAAAATTCACTGCACATACATAAGTAAGTTACAGCCATTACAGGCAGAATATTACAGCCAGCTCTCCTGTGATAACTGTTCCGAGCAGGTGATTTCAAGTTACAAGTTTCTATCCAGTCCCTTTAATAAAAATTTACACTAATTCCATACAAGGTTACAGGTAGGTAAGTTCCTAAAATCAAGAGCAAATATCTTTACTCCAATAACTAAAATCACAGAACCAACAGCCTTGAAACTTAGCTCTATATAAATTTCAGTATTTTCTCTTAGTACAGGATCAAAACTATAAACGGTTTATTAGAATTCTCTCTTGAGATCACATGCACGTGCAATACTCACCTTGCCAAATGAAAGTTGCAAGCAACTCTTCGTTTTGGTTAAAATTCTTGTTATGTTGTGCCATGACCCTTTATTTGCACATACAAAGTAGTTCCAAAGAGAGATATTTTGTAATTCAGGATTTCTTATGCTAGCACAGTTGAAGCAGAAAATATTCTTCCACCTCACTGAAAACACTGCCAGTGTGAACCCAACTGGTTATGGGACAGACCTTCTTATAGGCAGCAGCAGCCATAAAAAGAGGAGGAGCTCAGGTGCAATAACTGCTGTGCTGTTTTGGGGCTTTTTTCTCAACTACAAATTCACTCAAACCATATATTTAGCATTCTCTCTCGGAAAAAGTTATAAAAATGTTTCCATACACATACAGGGAGAGGAAAATACACAGCTAAAACCCCATGTCATGCTTCATGTCACATTTATTCCCAATTCCAGGCAGCAAAGAAAGATTAAAATTTCACCTAACAAGTTATTCAACAATAAGTATAACTAGAATTTTATTTATATCTGCAGTTGTCTGGGACCTTCCCAGTATGCCCCTGTAGGTTACTAGTCTCAAAAAAGCTAGTATGATTTCAAGTGTAACCAATGTCTGGACAATTTCTAGGAGAAATATAAACCATATTCATCTTGAGATTTTATGACTCAGCAGTTACAAAAGTCTTCTTAAATTATACAAGAATTAGTTTTTTATGTTTTGCTTAACAGATATCTTCTAATTCAATTTCAGCCATTGTTACAAGAAAACATTTATAGCTTAAAAAACTGCTTTAAAAACTCCTACAAGTAGTTTACTGTTTTCACAGGACATCTTCTCTACTTGAAAAGAGCTTCCCTCTGGAAGAGATAGGAAGACAGCCCTTTCTGCAGTACCTCGACAGCCAAATAATACACACCAGGTTTCATGAAAACTTTGTTGATAAAACCCCTCCTTCTCCCTGCAGCCTGAAAATGCAAGCTCACAGTGACTGAAGGTCCTTTGGAGCCCTGTGTTTCGTCACACAGGTGAGGTGCTGAGCAGAAGGTTTCGGCAGAGCCACATTTCACATCAAGCTCCATCCAGCACAGATAGACTCTGATCCCATTTCTTTGTAATTAACACTCAGAGGCAAGTACACACCCTACCAACTACACGACTGCTTCCAGTGAACTACAAAAGCATCCACTGGACTATATAATCATTTATGCTTGCAATATTATTATCAGAAACAGACTGAGCAATAAACATTAAGCCGCTTTCCAATTACTTTCGAAGTTAAAAGAGTTCAAAGCCTGCAAGTTCAACTTATAACAAATCACTCTAAATTGCTGAGTACTGCATTCTTGCATGTCTTTCTTACTCCTTTGCTATGCACCCTCGGGAAACTTAAACTACAAAAAACAATGACAAAAAAAACCGTTTTTAGAGGTGGCATGTACAAGGAAGAGGTAATCATTACAGATTGTATATAAATAAGTTCACTCTTCTGTGTGGTTTGTTGAAGGAAACAGGACTTCTCAATTTCTCTGAGGAGATTATAAGGCATTCTTCTCACATGAAAACACTTAGAAACTACAGGCAAGTAAGTTTTCAGTTCTTTTAACAACTTTCTATACATTTACTTTTCAACCTATTAAAGGTTTCTTCATGTGACTGTAGCAGTCCATTTTCTTCTTTATCATTTGATAGGCTTAGGAATAAGTTACTTAGTATTTTCAGAACTGGAAGGCAGTGATCAATATTGATCTAGTACCCACCTATCTGCCATTCATTCCTTTTCTATCTCCAGAAGAAACCACTGACAGCACTTCACAAAACATCATGGGAACATCACCAAATCAACCACAGCACCGTTAACATTCCCGAAAACAGAGCTGCTGCACACTCACACCTCTTGTATCTTTGTATATAGATTTTTATCTTCAATATTTGGGGAAATAAATACCAACTCACTCATGTAATGGAAGGAGTCCTGATCACGAGCTGGAGAAGCGATCTCCGGCAGCCGGCCATGGCAAGCCATGGGCTGAATCCAGTCTGGATTTTCATACAGGTACAGAGAGTCCACTCGTAACTTGTAATCTGGCAACTGCTCTTCCAGCATGCTCACCAACTCCACCTCAGGAAGGTCCTCATTGGAGCAGCCATCTGAGAGTAAATACCAGTAAAAGCACATTGTTAAACATACGTAAAATTTAATAGTGTTGCTACAGTACTATACATTTTGCATACTATAAAACACTTTATAAATCTTCAGTAGGTTTGAAAATATTTATTCTGTACCAGACAAAATACCAGAATACTTACTGAATCAACATTTGATTTATACTGCAATACTTGTAAGTTCCTCACCCCAGCTGACCCCAAAATTTCCTGAAAAGATGGTGTACTGTGTCCCTCCAATTTCCTGAATATAATGTATGGAATGAGTTTCAATTTCTATCTCTTCCTCATTGAGCTAAAACACAAACTTACATTTTACCAGCTATCGATTTCCTAAAGTCTCATTGACTTCTCATAGTTGTTACACTTCCCTTTTCTGAAGGAAAGTCGTATTTTTCTTGTTCTTCTGTTTTATGCATCGGTTTGATAATGAACACAGTTGTAAACAATCTTAAAAGTAAGTAAAATCACCTTAATACTGCTTTGAAATCAGGGAACAAGTATAAAATTCCATTATCATCCTTATGGAATCACACTCTGAGAATCATGGTACTAAAAGCCCTGCAATCAAAGTTTAGCTCTTTCTATGTTGTGGAGTGTTGTGTGTGTCCCTTAATCTCTTCACAATTATTGCAAAAAAACCCCACATTAATACTAAATTGGTAAAATATCAACAGCATGCAATGATTATCTTTGCAAGATTTCCACTCAAGATGAATACTGTCTGCAGTATCTTTCAATGGAAGAAACACCAATGTTGACTACTGACAGTGAGAATTTTACAAACAATATTTTAGAGTGCACACTGACTTTACAAGTGAGTCAAGGGACTCAGTGTTTTCATTCCTCTGCAATATCACATAAGCAGTACAAAGAATGTGAAATGTAAGGTTGCCTTCAGGTTGGTGCTTTATGACACGTTAGATATATCCAAGATTTGCAATAGTAATTCTTCAACTTACCAGGGACGCTCTCCAAGCCCCTGGGATCAAAACTCATGAGTCCTTCCTTCACAGTTCACTTCCCGGGAAACAGCATTCTGTAATCAAGCTGTGCACCATTCCTTTATTGCTTTGGTTTAGAGACAGATTAAGTGAGAGCCATCAAGCCACAGAGGCTAACAAATCTGGCATCAACTCACTTCTGTAGGCTGGTTCACACTCCAGATCTACTGCCATCTTAGGACAACCCTATTTCATCTGTGCTACTACTGATCAATAGAAGTATTTAATGCAAACTTCACCAGCTTCTCAGCTCACCCATCACCTAAAAATAAAACAAAGAGAATGCCAAAGTTTAACAGATTTCACTCTTTCAAGGGAGACAGGTAAATTGGTGTGACTTTTTATCTTTCAGTCTGAATTTCCCCTCTGCACTATAATTAATTATTAAAAAACCAAAAAAGGCAAACAAGTGTTCTATTTCCAGTTTACACAGTACATGTAAAAGGCAGCATTAAATATGTTTTCTCCCTGCAGACATCTCACCTTAAACGTGGACTTGGTCAAATATCTCTTTGTCTGTACTATTCATCTTCTTTCATATAATATATAGTGTATTCAGGTCATTCACTGAAATGAAGCATTTCCTTTTTATGCTAACAGACAGCAGCTCCACCTAAACAGAGATTTTCTTCAGACCACTACATTTATTTAAAGTGATGGATTCTAAAGGCAGGATTTTAAAAACATCACCCTTAACATTTATATTGTTAAAAAATTTAAGTTCTATACAACTGTTTGCTCGAGTCTCTTTTCCTTTAGGAGTCTGTTAACTAAAAAATGGATCTATCAGAAATTTACTTTGTGGATCATGATAAAATTTGTGTTTCCTCTTCATCAGGGACTCATGTAAGCCAGAAAATTGAACTACTGTGAGTAATTCAGATAAGCTATCAGAAGAGTTTAATAGAGTAAAAATACACTTTTCCTTTGTCAAGACTGATTAATCACCTTCCATACAAAATAGTAGTTCTAGATGACAGAAAGATATAAAACTGAAAACAAGTCTCCTTTTCCCTCCTCTGGCATTCAGTTAACATAAAATTCTCTTTAAATCTTTCATTAATTTAAAATTTGCTCTCAACAGTTTCCCCAAGATCTCCAATCATCAAGCACAACAATCAGAGGTTTGTTTTGCTGTCTGTAGCAACCTCTCATTTGACAAGATCAAAATGGACAGTGCAGGAGCTTTTTAAAGCAAGCCTGGAGCCTGCCAGTTCATCTGCTTGTAGACTTTGGCAGGAGATCAAAAAAGAACTTTCTTCCATTAAGGTCAGCTCACACTTGTGAGCAGTATCTTCTTGTTTTGTCATTCATTTCTATATGTATGTACTCTGCTTATCAGTTGTAATTATTTATTATGCATATTAATTCTTAATAAAAAAGAAATACTTGAGATTTCATAAACATTTTCTATCTGAATGTATAGATGCTTCTAGCAGTTTTTGTTTTCTTCTAGAGGCTGTTTTTTAAATGGATTGCTGAAAAGCATGAACTATACATACCCCCTTCTCTAAAACAACTTAGTACAGCATAACAAAAGACATTTAAGAAGACTGCTGTAGATCCACACATGCAAACGACTTTATTTTGTAATAAGAAGAGTCACTATACAGCTAGAGAAAGTACAGCAGCATAGTAACTCAATCCTTTTCCTTGAGTTTTAAAAATGTAAAAATGAATGCTGCTACTTCTCAAGACTGGTTTTAATCTCTCTTCTGAGTGCAAAGCAGAAGCACTATTTGCTGCAGGTCAGTCTCAGTTCAGTCAAAGAGAGGGGAAAAAAAAAAGGTGATTCGGCTAAATGTTTTCTAGAGCACCAGGCCAACATCAATCTATTGAATTGAAAGGGCAACCTCATTTGTAAAACCTTTGAGAAGTTTACTAGATAAGCAAACACCATAAAAGTTAATGCTTGCATTTCCAGCGCTTCTCATAGCTTTAGTTTCCTGTACCATGGGGCAACTTCTGTAGAAATTCAAGCACTGGGCAGCTCCACCCTGAAAGTGATTCCATGATCCTTCTACACTGCAGCTACAAAACTATATCCAAACTGCACATTCCTCCTGCAAGTCACAACTATAACTAAATACATTTAGAAAAAACCCATAAAATGTATGTGGCTTTTAAATTGTGCAGAAGGACATGTCCAAAAGAGAAGTCAGAAAACTTTCTCAGGTATTGATCTTAATCTTTATTTATAAAGATTATTTCTACTGTCAATTTACTCTATTAATTATACATCTTTTTAGCTTAGTACCCCTACTCCCTCACAGGCAAATTTCCCCATGATGTTTGCTTCTTTTACTAATAGGTTAATTGAACATGGAAAAAAAAAGGGAAATTAAAATATTGGAGAACAACCCATATGCAGTGGTGGTGCTCTCAGAAGGCTTTCTTCAAGGAAAGTTCATGAGAGATGGAAATATCAGACAACATTTTATATACATACATACATACCTATCTCAGTCTTAGTATTTCTGTACTCTCTAGATTAAATTTTACTCTCCAATGTGTGTCTCACATTTCAGCTATTATTTTGCTCCAAACAGTAAGCTAAAACCTGGGGTACATCTAGCACACTTCTTGTACAAGCGGCAACTATTCCCACACCCTTCTGTATCTGCCCTAGAGAATCAAAGGTGCTCTAAAGAGATTTTATAAATTTTTCCTTCAGTGAGTTACAAGATCCTAGTGAAGATTAACTTGAAAAAGCAACACTGACTAAAGTCTTAGAGAAAGATCAAATAGTTATAAAGCATTAAAAATTGTTCTTGTCTTTGTAAGTACCACTTTGAGCAATTTCAGATTGATGCAGAAAGAGCTGGGGCACATCAAGGTAGAATACAATTCTGAAGACATTCTACCACTAGAGAACTCTAATTCAAATCTGAATTACAAGAAAGGTGAGGGAGTTGCTTTACAACTAGAAACCACAAACAGCTGTATGTGTTATTTCTTTGTGCACAAAAAGAAAAAAAGTATGCAAAATATTGGCATCTATATCGACAATATCCAAACTTCAACATAAATAAACTGGTATTCCTACTATTTTTTCATTTGTTGAGAGCAGCTGACTCCCCACAAGTACTTGGAAAGACTAAACAAGGTCTGCTCCTCTGTACAATTCCAGGATGCAAGAGATTAGGCCACAAGTAACACAAACAAAATTTTGACAACAAAGAAGAATCTAACAACAAAGAATATTTTAACTTGTCTAAGAGAGAAGACAACATCCATTTTCCAAAACCAAGCCAAGTAAACAAGTGTATTATTCTCGGATGCCAAATTTTACTGCCATGTAAGTATGCAATTTAAAAAATTGTATCAAGTCATTAACACAGTACTTTTTCCATTGCTAAAATTGGAATGCTGTCAAGCCAGCTAATAGCAATCAACATACTCTAAATTTCAAGGTTAATTAAACAGTTCTATTCTTATAGCAAACATGACCACACTGAATTGCTGCCAAAACATTCCTGGGACTAGTGCTCAGAAGCAGAGGCCAAATTCTTCAACACCATCCAGCAGCAGATGAAGGACAAAGGATTACCAACTGAAAAACAAATCCATGTGAACACAAACTTTGCCTATCACAATTAACATTTGCTTTGTGCCTAGCTCCTGCTATTTTCAGCCAATATGATCCCTGCAGAAATCTACTTAGTGCTTTTGTTTCTCTCAAGTAAGGAAAAAATATTTAAAAGAGTAGGCCAACACAACCCTAAAAATAACGGTAATAATCATAAACAACCTTGCAACAGACTTTCAATCATTAAAAAATGGTATAAGAAGAAATGGTAAGAAAACAAACAAAATATCCCTGCTCATCTTCTGGATTGTTTTTCTTTTGGGATAGAGGTAAGGCTTCAGAGGGGAAGCTGGAGAACACCTTTTGGAGAATGATGAATCACATGGGGATCATGAAGCCGGCCACAACATTTCCTCATCCTATTTTATCTAGTTATGCCAAACCAGGCTCACTCAGTCTTGTCTGTCATTTGTAATAGCTCATATTCTCCAAAGTGGCAACATTTACCTGTAAGTACATGTATATATGCTTTATGTACATGTACACATGCATACTGTTGAATGCAGCTTGATAGTTAAGATTTAAGTCCTACACATTTGGAGGTTGTCTATATCACCCTTAGTACAATGAAAAACCAGCAAATGCCTAATTGAAGTCTCCCTTAGCCTGAAACTATGAATGTTACCTATGTTAAAGACACATACTATGCTTTATTAATTCCTAAATTTTTTCTGCAAATGCACAATCAAAATGTTGCATGTTGTATAAACATTGCAAAACATGCATACTACCTGTATGACTCTTTTCTTGCAAATTTACTTTTTTCAGAAGAAATTAGGTATATATTTAGTAATGCTATGATCTCAAAGGAATCAAGAACTATCACGAATTGCCTATTTGTTAGTTAGAGTATAAAATACAATAAATGCTCGAGACATTTTGCTAATGCCTCATTCTGCTAAGTTCTCTGCTAATATTTCACTATAAAGGCTGTAATCAGCTTTTTTTAAAACTCAATCTTCTTTTCTATAAAGTATACTTGAAAGGAACTTGAATAACATTTAACTGAAATCACTAACACTTTCAATGGATGCACGGCTGATCACTCAAAAAAGTAGTTTCAGTTTCCTGACCTATACCCCAGCCAGTGCTCAGCATTTTAAGTTATAATTCTGCATTAGAATTAACCAAACTGATCTATATGACTCAGTCACCACAATATCACTAGCAATCAAACCAGAAAAAAGGATGTCTTCTTTTTTGTAGCCATCTCTGTGAAATGCTCTATTTGTCTTCTTGGAAAACTAATCAACAAATCATGATTATAATTTCTGAAAGACAGCACTTCTACTGCATAATATTGATTCCGGAAGCCCACTATTAGAGGCAAACCACCCCCAGGAAAGTCTGTGGTTTTCCAATGCTCTCCAAACTACATTTTCAGATACTCATAAACAGAAATTCGATAAACAGATACAGCTCTAATAAACCCACTGCCACTAAAGAGTGGAAAAATGTATTGGAAAATATTTTTTTTTCAATTTATCTTCAGTGTCAGAAGTGTAATTAAAAAAAGTTCTATTTTTACTAAGAACTACACCTTTTGAAAGAAAACAAGTATCTGAAAACAAACTTAAAATCGACTGTCACTTTCTAACGATGCTTTAAGCTATTTATTTGTATATCAAATATCTGCATCAGACTGTCATAATCAGTCAACAGTAACTGTGAAAAATAACCAAGAATTAGGCACCTCTGCAACAGCTGAAGATTGCACTAAAGATAAAAATACGAGCATGCCACTCCACATATATTTCTCCATTAGCATGGTAGACAGTAAATGACATTTACTGACAGATACTCGCACTCCAGTTTAATCAGCTGATAAAAATGTAACAATGAGATTAAGAAGTTGCTAAAAGCCAAAATTTCCTTGCCTTCCACGACCAAGCAGAACAACAACTAAGATGTCACCGCGGGCTGCCTCGTGTTCGCGGTGACACGACCCTCCAGGGAGCCCGCTCGGTGACGGGCACCCCGGGCCGCTGAAGGTCACCCTGGGCACCGCCTGCGGGCACCGCCGTCCCTGCTTACACCGAACAGACGGAGCTCAACACAGCGCTACGTTACATGAGAGCATCACCACCGCCAAAAGAGTCCTGTCAGCTGCCAACCCGGACAGGCGCCGGAATTCCTTCTCTGCCCGGGAGCGCGGGGCCAGCCGCGGACACCGCCTCACGCTCGGGCCCCGCGCTCCGACCCCAACCAGCCGCAGGGAAGCCGCCGCACGCCCAGCGCGGCCCGTCGTACCTTCCAGCCCGGATGGTGCCGCGGCCCGGCGGGAAACGGCCCCCGGGGAGAGAGGAGGGAGGGTTAACCCCTGCAGGGGTGTGAGGCACGGAGCGCGCCGCTCGCCCGTGAGGTGGCAGAGCAGCGCCGGGCCGACACCGAGCTCTCGCTTACCCGCCCCACGCTGCGCTCCCTCCGGCGCCGCTCCTTCCCGCCGCAGCCCCGCATGCAACACAGCGGCGACTGAGGAAGGGCCCCGATGGCTTCCGCTCGGCTGCCGCCCAGAACTACAGCCCCCGGCGGGCCGCCGCCAGTGACGAGCCCCACAATGCGCCGGGCGGCGTGGTGCGGGCGGCCCTCGCCGCTGGGCTCGGCGGGGCCGGGAGCGGGGCGGGG